>JAVKPL010000062.1:0-142431 GCA_032173675.1 Gastrolobium villosum | reverse complement strand
AAGAAAAGCATTTTTGATGTCAAGTTGTAGGAGTGGCCAGTGGCGAACAGCAGCAAGGGCAAGAAATAAGCGAACCGATGCCATCTTAACAACAGGAGAGAATGTGTCGCTATAATCAAGACCAAAGATTTGAGTAAAACCTTTTGCAACTAAACGTGCCTTGAGACGATCAATATGGCCATCAGGTCCAACTTTCACATTAAAAACCCAGCGACAACCCACTATAGACTTCTCTGGGGGAGCAGAAACAAGGTCCCAAGTGCCATTGGTATGAAGTGCGGTCATCTCATCTAGCATCGCTTGGGGCGCCACCCTGGATCAAGAAAGTGCTTCACCTGTGGTTTTAGGAATAGAAATAGAAGAAAGACTAGAAACAAAGGTGAAATGAGGAGAAGAAAGACGGTCATAGCTCAAAAAGGTATAAAGAGGATAAGGATTACGAGTAGTACGTGTACCTTTTCTTTGAGCAATAGGAAGAGCATCTGGTGAAGGATTCAGAAGGGAAGAATCAACTGCAGTGGGCGATGAGTCAGCAGGAGACGAGTCGACGGGAGGCACAGTTTTGCGACGCTGATAGGTGAGAATTGGACGGTCCTCAGGTATAGAAGCAATAGGTTGCTCATCTGGAATAGAAGCACCTGCCGCTGGCAAAGACAAGTCAAGAAAAGGGACTGGAAGAATATAATCAACCTGTAACAACTGAGATGGGATAAAATGAAAGGGTTGTTGATCAAGAAAAGTGACATCAGCGGAAACTAAGTAACGTTTTAGATCGGGAGAATAACAACGATAACCCTTTTGAAGACGAGAATAGCCAAGAAAAATACACTTAAAGGCTTTAAATGTTAACTTGTCCTTACCAGGGGTGAGATTATGAACAAAACAGGTACAACCAAAGACATGTAGGGATAGAGGATAGAGAGAAACATCTGGAAGCAATAAGTTATAAGGAATGTCATTATTAAGCTCAGATGAAGGCATACGGTTGAATAGAAAACAAGAGACAAGGACTGCATCGGCCCAAAAGTGAAGAGGAACATGCATGTGAATAAGAAGAGTCCGTGCAGTCTCAAGCTACTCCATTTTGTTGTGGAGTGTGAGGACAAGTAGTTTGGTGTAAAGTACCCTGTTTGGCTAAGAAATTAGAAAAGTCCACAGAAACATATTCCTTAGCATTATCACTACGTAAAATACGAATAAAGGCACCAAATTGAGTATGAATTTCAGCAGAGAATTTTTGATAAATAGAAAACAACTCAGAACAATTTTTCATTAAATAAACCCAAGTGCAACGGGAAAAATCATCAATGAAGGTAACGAAATACCCAAAACCTAAAACAGACAAGGTACGACTTGGACCCCAGATATCTGAATGAACAAGAGAGAAAGGGACATCAGCTCGTTTATTGACTCGACTGACAAAAGAGGAGCGTGTATGCTTCCCTTGTTGACATGACACACAATCTAAAGACTGAAGACCGGATAAAAGAGGAACCATTTTCTGCAACTTTGAAAGACTAGGATGACCGAGGCGACTGTGGATAAGTTGTGGAGATTCTGTGAGAGAGCATGCCACTGAAGGACGAGGCACCTCTAGATAGTAAAGCCCCCGTGACTCACGACCCACTCCAATCATGTTCCCCGTACCCGGATCCTGCACAGAAACAGAATGGTTAGAAAAAGTAATGGTGCAAGTAAGGGATTGGATCAATTTACTAATAGAAATTAAGTTATAAGGGATGCCAGGAATGTAATAAACAGATGTCAAGGCCAAGGTAGAGGTCGGCCGAGCTTGTCCAATCCCACGAACTGGAGCTTTGGTTCCACCAGCAAGGATAAATGAAGGTAAATGATCAGAATAAGTAAGAGATATAAAGAGTTCTTTATTACCACAGATATGATCGGTAGCACCTGAGTCAAATATCCAAGTGCCAAGTGATGTAGATTGAGAAACACAAGCAACGGGATTACCAGTATATGGAGTGGAGGGCTGAGACTGAGGAGAAACTGAACCAAATGATGCATTGTCTGACTGAGCTATATTTGCAGCAAGAGAGGTGGCCCAATTCTTGTAGTTGTTAGAATCCTTTAGTTTGGAAGATGTAATGGGCCCAATATTAGTAGAGATGATTCCTGAGGAAGTTTTGACAGGAGGACAAGGAGAGTTAACCTCCGAGAGATCAGGGGACGCTGCTGCCATGTATAAAAGCCGTAAACGAAGGCAAACGATATCCAATCAAGGAGAATCACGCGTCTAAAGTGAGACCCACAAAGAACCAAGCACAGATCCGGAAAGGGGAGGAGAAGGCGAGCTGCTCTGTCCAAGACCGGTCGGAAAAATCCGCCGGAACAGTGCTCACGCGCCGGCAGAAGGTGGCGCGTGGTGGTGCGTGAAGCCCACGCGCAGAGGAGACAGGCGGCGCGTGAGAGCGCGTGCAAACTCCGATGATGGCCGGACCGCCGCAGAACTGGTACCGGAAGGAGAGGGTGTTGATCGCGTGGTGTCCGGACTGAAAACTCGCCGGAAAAGTGCTCCGGCGGCCTGAACAGTGGCTGACGGCGGTTCTGGTGACTGTTGGAGGTGTGGACGCGTGCAGAAGGTGCTTGGAGGGGACTTACAATCCTTGATGGCTTGCCGGAAGGACGCACGACAAAGAAAAGATGACTCCTAGGCGGAAGCTAGGGTTCCCAGAACAAAAGAACAGCTCTGATACCAAGTTAAATGTGAAGAATATATGAAATATATATTAAATGAATAATTACAAAACAAGAGCTCTCTATATATAGAGACTCGTAAAACCTAAAGAGCTAAGTTTACCCGATGTGGGACTATCTAATATATACTGAACAATTATATACGATGTGAGATTATCTAATATATATTACAAATATTCTAACAAGTTATTTGGTGGAGACAATGTTAATGAAGTCTATATTCTTGACGTGTAGTGCATATGTCTTTTTCAAGGATGATGAGGGTGTGTTCTTGTTTTGATTACTTTTTATGTTGATTCCGTATTGTATCTATACTACTGGCTTTGGAGCATTAGATGGTTTGCTTCAAACCAGCTAACTTTGATCTAAATACTTATGGTGCTATTGTGAAACGATTTTTTTCTTCTTTGAAATAACTTACGCATCCATCTTGTCTTTAGCAGATATGTGTCGCAGTACAAAATCGTGCTGTTGCACTTGTATTGCCACTGTGGTGCTCTTTCAGTAGCACATGAATGGTAAGGCAGTTCTGTTCATTTTGTGACATCATTTCATAAAACGTCATCATAATGTCTATCACATGTTGATTATTGGTTTATGTCTTTTTGCTCGTTACACAATGCGATTAAAGGCTTTTTTTTCCTTCAGGTATAAATCATTGGATGTCAAGAATATCTTGATGGAAAGTGTTTTGCACCACATTTTGCCTCAGATGTTGGTATCTCCACTTTGGACTGAATTAAACAGTCTTCTAAAGGATTATTTGAAGTTTATGGATGACCACTTCAGAGAATCTGCAGATTTAACATTTCTTGCATATCGCCATAGAAATTACTCAAAGGTATGTATATACTTCAGCTTTTATTGTTTCTAAAGACTTCCTTTTGAAGTAAATTATATGAGCATTAGGATGTGCATAAATTTGAAATTGCATGCCTATTTTATTTTAAAGATTTCATGCATAAGGAGATTATAAATCCCCCTCCACCCTCCTCCCCAAAAGAAATAAAATAAAACACAACCCTGATAATTGAGATTGAATCCTACATAACATTTGGTTTGGTTTTAAGTTTTTGCATAATAAATGCAAGGCTGGACACAGTCTTGTGAGAATTATAAGGTTGGACACCTTCCTTTTGTCAAAAACATAAATAGAATTTTTTGTTTAATTAATTGATCACTGCTGAAACACAGTTTTGTGAGATTTGACCTTGTTTAGTTGTATTCTTGGTGGTGTGCCATAGATACTCAAAACATGAGCAGTGCATTTATTCATTTGGTGCATAGTTTGGTTGAGATGGTACTGCGCATGTAACATAAAAGATATAGACTTGCAAGAAAATCATTTATTCATGTCGTTCTAATGTAATGTTGAAAGCACCTTGTCCACGTTTTAATTGATTAAACTGAGGCATAAATTTACGTTGTATTCCAGGTAATTGAATTTGTCCAGTTTAAAGATAGATTACAGCACTCAAGTCAGTATCTAATGGCGCGAGTGGAAACACCCATTCTACAGTTAAAGCAGAGTGCTGATAACATTGAAGAAGAAGAGGTGATTCATCTCTTGAAACTTCAGTATAGGTAAATCACCTCTCTTAATAAATGTGATGGTAGGTTTAACGAGTGCTTATTTTCTTAGGGCATCCTTCAAAGCTTGAAATGTGGGATTCACTTCCATGAGCTATCTAATGAGATTGGGTCGAAGTCTTTGACCTTCAATGAAGACTTGCAGACACGGCCCTGGTGGACGCCAACTTCAGAGAAAAATTACCTTTTAGGTTAGTTTTTCATTCATATTTCTAGTTTAGAAAGAATACATCTTTGTATTCTTGCAACTATTTAGGATCAATATATTAAAATAATACAAATCCTCAAAGTATATGTAAGTTAAAATGAATATCAAATTAGCTTTTTACCCTAAAGCAAAGTAAGTGAAAGAATATGTGGTACTGCTGTGTATGTTGCTTACAAATCATTTAACGTAATAGCTTAAGTTGTTTCTTAATATTGTTCCCTCAAGGAATAGTCCTTTGGGCTTGAAGGGAGGTCAAAGCCTAGGGCCACCACTATCGGGTCATGTAATTGGTTCTCATTATGCAAACAGGGTAAAAATTATAAAATGTTGGATCGCTTGTGCAGCAAAGCTCTTGTGCCTCTTGCCAGATCAAGTATTGAGATAAACATACAGATTACAGACAAAGCTCATGCACTAAGCAATACAGCAATCATTGCCCATATCTTTACATAACCATATTTCTAACGCACAATCCAAGAGTTTTTAGTAAGTGTCTGATGAACTGTTTCAATTATAGTAATTGGACAGACTGGACTGGATGAGAATGGGATTGGATTGTTTTGATGGATGGATCATAGTTGTCAGTAGCAATTAGCTGCCGACCCCAAAAATGGTATAGCGGTGTAACGGGTAGTGGTATTGCCGCTATGGTGAAGTATTAATTCCACATATATTATACTAACAGTCAAGAAACTAGGCATACCGCTTTTAGTATTAATGCTCAAACATAAGAAGTCACACAAAATCAAACACATAATTCCACAATCAATGTCAAATACAAGGAGCATAAAGGAAGGATCCAAAACTAAACACAAATGAACAATAAAATTGTCAAATAGTCAAGTACAAGAAATGAACTAATGAAGAAAATCATCATTATCTCTGGATTCTCCATCAAATTCCAACATGGGAGTGGTGTAGCGGGTAGCGGTATTGCCGTTATGCTACGCCGCTACCTTCCACTACGGCCAATGTCGCGTAGCGTCGCGGTTTGTAGCGGCCGACCGCCGCTACCCGTTACAGTAGCGGTTTAGCGGTGCTATGGGCCGTTACTGACAACCTAGGGATGGATGGGTTTGTAAATATCCAAATAAATTTGAAAATTATTGGACATGGCATCCTTATAACTAGTGGGAATCAGAAATGTATTTTTTGTATATAACTGACATCTATGGATGGATGGGTTTGTAAAAATCCAAATAAGTTTGGAAATAATTGGACGTGGCATCCTTATAACTAGATGGAATCAGAAATGTATTTTGTTTATATAACTGATAGTGTAGTTCTAAGTCTCGTGGTTCAGACTTCAGATTATAATCTGGTATTATATTCCAATGTATTTTGTCTTTGTTGATTACTATATGAACTTAGTGGATAGTTGACTTCTGTTTCAGGGCCATTTGAAGGGATTTCTTATTGTCCTAGAGATATTTTGGTAGGTCAATTCTGTACTCGATGATTTGTGGCTGGTGAATTTATGCTTGCTTCAGTAAAAACTAAACTTTTTTTTTTATAAAATTAAAAATCCTCCTTTTATTCCTTGGTTTGTCAATGGACGTAGACCAAAGAGAGGGAGACAGGTTTAAAGAGAGACATCGAGAAGAAATCCATACTTCCACGGATGATCTATCTTTCTATTCGAAGTGCTTCAGCATCCATCAAGGAACATGTTGAGGTCAATGGTTCTGTTACGCCAGACATCTCTTCAGAGCTGAAATCTTTACTGGAGCGCTATGCACAATTTTTGGGCTTTTCTCTCAGTGAAGCAATAGAAATGGTCATGTGTTTCTCTAATGGTGAAAGATCTTCTGTGGTATGATTGCATAAATTTTTATGCTACTATTGTTAAAATATATTAATTTGGGATAAAGGTGATGTTGATGTTGATGTTGATGTTGATGATGTATTGTTAAAATATATTGAGATGAATGAAACTGAGACTAAGTAGGATTGCTTTAATGTTTTAGAATGTTATACTCTCACAAACACTTCAGTTGATTATTTTTCCAAGGGGTGCTAAATTGTCTGTGCCATAATCTAGATATTTCAGAACTTAGAAATGGAATGGGAAGACATTCTTTGTTCTAATATACTCAATGATACTTGCACCCTAAATGTGGCAGTGTAGAAAATTGTGATGTACTAGGAATGAATTTACCGAAAAAATTGTAGGGTTTTTTATATAAATGGAGGAGAAAAGATGGAGAGAATAATAAAGACTGAATATTATGTAATGGAGACGCTTGTTATATGGTTGCTGTTAGATATGATATAAATATGTAATATAATATAAACCGGGTTACAAAACTTTCACCATGGTTAGAGATACAATATAAAATGATGTTAGAGATGTAATATAAACATGGAAAACGGTGCTACTTTGGAAAGTTCAACCACATGTCGCATTCCTCACGATCATATCTATATTAATCCTGCCATCCAATCCCTTCATCCTCTATGCAGGTATGTTATGTGACTTTTCATTTCACATTATGTAGTTGATCCGATGACTGTAGAGCTTTGATTTCATCTGGTGATATGACTTGAGCATTGGGGTCTCTGCAGACTATTCATCAGAGGAGCACACAACGGAGAACCACCATTGAGGAAGACTCGAGATAAATATTATGATAACTTGTTCGGGATGGTTCTGTCTCAAAATCCAGAGAGAATTTTGGATCCAACGCTCATTCCACCAGATGAAGTGATGAAAGCACTACAGGCAATATTGGATAAACTAAGAATGTGAATTGAAAACTCACAAGACGTTCCTGCATAGAGGATGAAGATTTTAATGGAAAGATTAATATAGATGTCCGTGAGGAATGTCACATGCGATTGCACTTTAAAGTAGCATTGTTTGACATGTTTATATTAAATTACTAACAGTTGCAACTAGGAAATTGATCTTTATATTCAAAAAATTGTTGCAGGTTTCTGACTCCAACTTGATAGACTGGTTGAATTTCATTGTATTCTTAAATGCATGGAGCCTGAGTTCCCATGAACTTGTGCAGCCAGATAGAAATGGATGTAAGCCTCATATTTGGAATATCTTAGATACTTTACTGGAGAAGTATGTTTTAGAGAAGGTTAGGTCCATAGAGCCCCAGCTCTACTCTCCTTGGTGCGACATTCAAATTTTGATGCAGTTAGTTACAGAACCTTTGGCGTGGCATGGACTAGTAATCCAGTCTTGTCTCAGATCCTGTCTTCCATCTAGTAAAAAGAAAAAGAAAAGTGGATCAGGTTATCAGTCTAGCTCAAATCTGGCTCATGCAATCACAGATTCTGTCCAGCGTTTATCTCATGTGTTAGAGGATGTTATGAAATGGATAAGTGGATGGAGCAGAAGACCTGAAGATGAGAATTTGGAAGACATTCTTTTTCTTCTCCGGAAAGATGAGCATAATGATGGGCCCGGGCAGGTCTTTCACATGATCGAAACATTTATTTCCTCTATGAATGATGTGGAAGTTGGTGATCGTATATCCCAATCACTTAAGTCTTGGAGTCCTGCTGATGTCGCCAGGAAAATAATGACTGGAAAGCACAAAGTATTGATGGAATTCTCTGCCATCTGTGAGTCAAAATTGAAGTTATTCAAGTCTATGAAACAGCAGGTATCTCAACTGTGATGTAACATAGCTTGTCAAACGGCTATTCAATTGCAGTCCAAGGGCTAGGGATTGAGAAAATGTGCATCAGTTCTGATGTGATTGTCGCTAGCTTCATCTACAGAATACCAAGTCAAAAACTTCTGGGGGAACAGTTATCGTGGTTTGCGGCTAACTTGTTTCTGGTTCTAGTTTTAGTTGGTCATTTCCTGTAAAAAATTTCTGATGAGTGTACTTTAAACATTTTTCCTCACTTTTTGAGCGACTGCCGGATCTTTTCAGAATTGTAGCCGTTTGTCCGAGCAAATTTTTTGGCAATGTACTATTGATTTATTGTTTTGAATGAGAAAATATATTTTTGAAATATCCAGATTAGATCTTTCGTTATCATCCCAAAACCCTAATTTTGGTTATTTTTGGTTAGCCTATCTATATTAGTACTTAAAATCTGGTTTGTTATTTGTACAATTTTTTATTTTTTTTTGGGTACATATTATTTGTACAAATTTTATCCTCGCAAACCCTTGCAGGCTCTCGGGGTGATTTATTTGAACTATTAGATAAAGTTGCAGTGGGACCAAGCTGTGTTCAATGACCTGTATGAGAGTTTGTGAAGAATTTATTTTTGCAATTATCATTTACCGTCCGTAATTGTATTTAATTAAGTTCATGTAATGTGTTGCTAATTAATGCGGGCCAAAAAGAGTTTTTGTGCTTTAGAAGCTATCTGCAGGGGCAATTCCCAAAGTATGCTTGAGGAAACATACATAATTGAGATGTGTGCAACTCCACGAACACAATGAATACCGGAAACCCAGCCTCCATAGTTTTTACTCTCTTTTTTTTTTTTTTAATTTCAAATGTTTGGAATATGAAATGTGTGGAAATAATAATATTCATATGGCAAGAAGCTTTATCTGTTGTGCTTTTGAATTTCATATGCTGGCAAAGCCATTGTTGTTTGACATATTGGCACCTATTTACTTAGGAATGTGCCATGCAACCAATAAGGTTACTCTAAAGTCAGTTGTTTAGTTGTCTAACTACCTAATGGATTAGAAACAAGGTTGAAACAATATATAAGTACCATTTATGAAGGAAGTATGGACAGAAAACCAACCAAACCTGTTTCATTTGAAGTATGTTAAACACCTTATGTGAAAGAGATATGCTAATCAAATCAATTGGTGCCTATATTGATCATTAGACAAGGAATTATTTCGTCGAAGAAAAAGTGGCAAACTGGCAATGCATAATTTAGCTTTAATAGACAACTAATCAAAGTTAATGTCTGAATTATGCCATGACATGATATGGACATCGAAGTTGCCACGTCTATGTTGGAGTAATCTAAATAATATACCCAGTATAGACCACAGTTAGTTCTATTTCTGCGTTGAAGTTGTCATTTGTCAACATGGTAGACTTAAAAACGCAGAAATAGCACTTCTACCGAACCAAAACAAAATTCAACCTGACCTTAACTGCGTAATAATTTTTTATTTAATTTTTCCCATTTGGGTCTTGCTTTTCCCTAGCTTGAAATATTCCTAGGTTTCAGTGTCAGTACATAAATAAACAATGGAGAATGAGATTGTCAAGGTTCACATGATGATGATATACTGGCGTTAGGATTGTATCAGACGACCGATTTAACTCTCTCTTTCATCGTGCATGAAAAAGAACCATCTCAACCTCTGCTTATTCGAAATTACTGTTATTTTCTCCTTGAAAATTGCAATGCTTCAAAGTACAGCCTCAACTTCTGTTTCGTTGGAGGTATACATTCAAGTAAATCAAGCTCCCCCACCCTGCCAAAAAGGGCGTAAAAAACCTTGAATCAAGCTAATTAGTGATTTCATAATATGAAACCAGAGGTTAATTTGGTAGTTAGATTAATTTTCTTCAGGGAGAAAATATGTTTCGTTCCAACAAGTTGATAGAAAAATATTTCAAGACCAGAAACCGATTCCCATTTTGGTCCTTCAGTGGAAGAACTACCTACATATTGCAATTATGCAGACTGATAATTTTGTACAAAGCACCCTAAGCAACTTAAACAAAGTGAATTTAGTTTTTAGCAGGCCATTATGAACAAGCATATGAAGTTGATCCTGTGCATCTAAAAAGCAAAAACATCATAAGACCTCTTTAACAGGATTGCCTACAGCAGCATGCACCAACCTTCATGATATATGGTTTGATTTGTGAAGTTTCATTGGAGCCAATCTAATCAAAGACATGCATACAAGAACACAAACAAAGGAATAGCAAAGTAAAAACAGAACAATCCTTGCAGCATAATGAAGATGATCTTCTAAACATTATCTTAATATATTGCAGCTCAGAATATCTTCAACAAGGTCAGTACTATCCAAAAGGGGTCAGAATACATATAGTTTTCAGCTAGCACCGGCTAACTGAAACACTAGTCTCATCTCAAAAGGCCAAAACTTGTTAAGGATGGAGGAAGATAAGTAAAGAACTTGCTTTTACACAGTAATAATGAATACTCATATATGACAAATTAAAATTAGTATGTGTTCAACACTGAGCTGGGTCAAAATGTGACATGTATCAGGCTACAAATTTCAAACAACGGGTATCATTGTGCACATTCTGACATCTATGGGAACAAAAGCGCATGCCACATCTCACACAAGTGTAATTGGCAGAAAAACCACAAACAGTACAGAAGTGGCGACGGGAAGTTGAGCTTGGAGGTCCAACTGCTGCTTTCCAATAGGAAGGAACATGTGGAGGCAATGATTCTAAGTTTGCCTGCATTTGTAAGAGATGGGTTAGTAGTAATAATAATAATCAACCAAGGTAAGAGTAAACTTGAGTATGCTATGTGTATGATCTCTTCTGGGTTTAATCAATCACCTCATGCAAGAGCTCAAGGAATGTTCTTGGGGCCTTCCTAGCTTCAAGTGCTTTTGCACCCCTGGTTTTCCTTTTGGTGCCTTTAGACTGCTTTTTCTGCATATACACTGCAAAAAATAAAATAAAGTGAATTCTCTTAAGTTTAAGGGCTCTTTATTTGTAATTTTTCAATTAAACAAATATGCCTAAATTTTTAAAAATAAATCCCAAAAAAAGGTCGTGTTTTTTCATAAAAAGCCCCTGCATGAAAAATAAAATAAAATATGCAATTAGCCAATGAAAATAATTAAAATGAATCCTATGAAGATTCAGGGCTGTTTATGTTTTTTTTTTTAAGAATTTCTTTTTATTTTAATTAAAAAATGTGTCTAATATTTTTAAGATAATTAGATAAGTTCTTAGAGAAAAAATGTTTATCTTTTTAAACTATAAATAATTGGATCATTTTAAGTGAGAGAAAAATACAATCTAATAATTTTTATTTAAATTTTAAATAAAATAACTAACTCTTTTCCCCATAATTTTCATTTCTTGCATTCTCTCACTTAAAATGAGATTACTATTTCCTTTAAAAGGACATACGATAAAAGGATATATATATATATATATATATATATATATATATATATATATATATATTTTGTGAAAATAAAAGGATATATTTACGACCTAAAAGTTTTACAGTTTTTTACCACCGAATCTTAACCGTTAATTTTTGTCAATCTAACGAGTTATAATTTATTAAAAATTAATAATTAATTAATAAATGTGACCCGATAAATTATAATTGTGATATCGAGATAAAACAACATTAAAATTTGGTGATAAAAAATTGTAAAGAGGGCAACAAAATAATTGAATAAGAAAATAAAGGGGGAAAAGAGAGAGAGAAAAACAAATAAAACCCTAACCTTGATCATCGTCGTCTAGAGAAGCTTCATCATCGTCATTATTGGGATCTGCAACCTCAAATCCTGCATTATCATTCTCCAGAGCATCCAAACGTGCAAGAGCCGCCTAAATCGAATTGAATTGTTAACAAAAAACAAAGCTACCCATAAATAAAGTATTCAGATTTCAATTCGTACTAAAAAAAAAAATATCCAAAAATTGAGGGCAGAAAAGTTAGAGATAGAAACCTGGGTGCGGTTGTCGCTGCTAGCAAGTGCTGAAGCCATTTTGGACGCAACCTTTCGGGTTCGGCTTGACGTGCGTCGAATTGAATTGGAACCATCTTCCTCCATTTCTTGTCGAATCACAAATACAAACACAGCCCTTACTGTGTTTCCACAACCAGAGATGATAACGATAACAAGGAACTTCAACACTTGTATTCAGTTCAAACTTGAAACCAAACTCTTAATAAGGGGTTGGAGCAAGCACTTGATGCGTTATCGTGTAAAATTGAATATAATATTTATTTATTTTGGTATGCTGAAATTGAATATAATATTAGGATTTTATGTTTATCACATGATATAACATCACTTCCCTACACACATTACAGAGTGGGTCCACATATTTATCTTTCTTTTTTATCTTTTCACTTTCTCTCTTCATTTTGTGTGTGTTGGAAATAACACTTAAATCATGTAACATAACATTAATAAAACCCATAATATTAACACAAATCTATTATAACATTTTGTAAGTAATTTTTGTTTGGGAAAAGTCGAATTTTCGATAAATCCAAAACACAATATATACACGTTTAATTAATTCAAAATTCCCTAAATATATGACTATATTAGTCGGCAACATATTAATTTTGTTTCTAATTTTATTTTTCTTGAAATCGTAAAAAAAATATATATATATATTTTTCATAAAATTGTATTATTATTTCATTACGGGTTTAAAATTTTAGTTTTTATTGCAATTTTTTTTTTGTCATACTCATATTAAAGTGAGTGAATCCCATTAATCTTTTTTTTCTCTATTCTCTTTATCATTATTTTTGGTTTTGTTAAATGTGAAAGTGGGTCGGCCCGACCTAGCTTATGTCATGTCAGACTTGATTCATTACATATAGTGATATAGTTAAATAAAATAGGCTCGAGCTTTTTAAATAAGCCTATTTAAATAGCAGGTTGTAGGCTTTTTATTACATGTCAAGTCTATAAGTCTACAGATCGGCCTATATCATATTATTTATTATAAATCAAATAAAGTAAAATTATTCATACCAGTACCAAGTGATGATAGTTCAATTGTTGCATGTGAGCTCAGAAGGCGGTGGAAGGATTTAGTTTCAATCTCCTATCAATATTACCTTTGGGAGTAGCATAAGATCTCTACTAATCTCTACAGTACCATCAGAATCAACATTTATTTAGTACTAGAGTAAGAGTTAATGATGCCTATCATTCTAACTTGGTTGAAGATATCATCCAAGTTTTAATTTATAGTGGAGATTGGTTACGCAATAAGTATGGCTTTAAGAAAAGAAAAAGTATAAAAAAAGTTTTTTGTTTTTAATCTTCTTTTTTCTATTCTTTAATCTTATTTTTTGTTTTCTATATTTACGAATCGTTTGCCAACTTACATAACCTTGGAATTGTATTTGCAGGGGAGAGAAGATGATGAGATATTTTTGGCTACTACAAACATCACGATGCATTTGTTGAATTAATGTAGTTATTTTAATTTACATAGTATGGATTGATTTATTGAATCTGATTAAATATATATTATTTAGGTTTTGGCATCTCGCTTTGAAAACGACTTAAATGCAGATTCTGATAAGTTGTTGTTGTGATTCATGGTTTTGTTTGAACATTGCAATTGTGATTTTTGTTTTAACAATAAAATTTGAGTATTTTGTGAAGTTGATTTATGTTTTGCGTAGAAGTTAAAAATTAACATGATAACAGGGCAAACCAGGCCATTTATTTTTTTTATATCATGTTAGACTTGTATTATGCTATCGGGTTAGGTTAAATTGGAATTTTTTGGGATTGGGGACATAGCTCATCCCAGTCCGGTCCACTTTCATCCCTAAGTAGGGGCACAAAAAAGTTAGATCGAAACAAGTGTAAATGGCCTTTAAATAATTTTATTTTTTAAATCTCAACTTTCTTTTTTAGTTGAAATCTGTAGTTATAGTAGACTTTTTCAGGTGAATAGAAATGTGTAGAAGGGCCGGCTTGGCTCAGCGTTAAGCTTGCTTGCCGTGGTGTGTCAGGTCGTGGGTTCGAATCAGTCTCTCTGCAAAAAGTAGGGGAAAGACTGCCTAGAGTATTCCCTTCCCCAGATACTCACGAAGTGAGTATTTGAACTGGGTCGGCCCTTATCATGTGAAAAATTATAATTATGTAAAGGTGGATCAAAGATGATAAAAAAGCGAGGAAAAAAAAACACAAAATAGGTAGTTACAAAACCTTTTGTTCAGTTGTAATTGTTTCACAGCCATATCATGTTTTTTTCACATCTATTTTCCTCTTTCAGAAGAGTGGTTATCTTTGTCTATCTTAACAAAAAATTCGAAAAGAAAAGTTTAAATTAATTTTCTCTTCTCTTTATTTTAAAATATTACACGCCCCATGACAGATTAATAATTATGCAGACAAAAGGTTTGAGTTTTCGTCCATTTTACCTATTCACTTGTGAAGTAAAGTAAGAGAGATACATGACTTTTTCTTCTTCTTCTTTTTTTGTTTTTGGTAACAAGAGATACATGACTTTGCTCTACAGAGAAACTACAACATTATCTATTCTTTTTCTAAAAGAACAATGAACTAGTCTTCATCTAAATACTAGATCTCAAATATTCACACATAATCAAGTAAATCAGGCTATTTACTGGGTATTAACAAATAATGTATTAACTCTTTAATGCCAAATTCCTATAACAGCCTTTGAGATCACCACAACACAATGCAGTTGAAGAAATCATCTCTATCCTCTTAGGATTTGTTGATGAACCACTAAAACAGAAGCTGAGCCAGAAAAATCTTCAGAGGAAACATAGTCTCCAATTAGTCCCAACTCTTCATTTTCACCCCATTCTGATAAACCAGTAAGAAGAACAGGGTTTATCCCTTGTTTCCTTCCCACTATCAAAAGATCATAACCACCATCATTCATAGCCTGAATTGCTGCTATTGTTTCTTCTCCATCTCTAACCACAACCTCTCTATACAACACTCTTTGATTCACCTCATTCTTAACCCAAAACCAAGTCACTGTTCCATCATCAAGCTTCTTCTCCATTTCATCATCACCTACATAGTTATGAGAAAGGAACCTTATCACTGTCAGAGACACATCTTGGTTATCAATCATCCTATCTGCATAAACAAGAGCTTCTCTAGCATCTGCACCACCTAGAAACAACACAGCAAATCTATATCTACATTGACGAAAAGAATTTCTCAAGGTGGTGATTTCAAGAAGACCCTTATCAACAAGAATTGCAATAGAGCAAGGTGCATTCTTTAACACTTGTAAATTCGGAGATGGCATCTTCTTGTAAGGTAAGATGATTAAAGAAGCTTCTTGTTCAAGTGATAGCTCACAAATGTCTTGGAACATTGATTGCTTTGGTGCCACAGCTGTGAAATATTGAAGCTTCACAAACACTCCTCTATGTTGTTGATAAAGCTCAAGGGCATTTATGGTGTTTGTCCATTGATAAATTTGAGGCACTTCTTGTTTCTCATGGTCTATGAGCAAAGGGTTAGCACGACCTTCAAGCTCGATTAGTCTAAGAACAGAAACTGAAAGTGGACTTGTTGAGGTTGGATTTGAGAGATCAAGTAGATGGATGAGGCCATTTATGCTTTCAGCTTCAAAAACACATAGCACTATTGTAAGTTTTTCGTTTGGAGGGTTGTGTTGGATGTTCCTCCTTTGGTTCACAATGTATGGTCTTGTTGGATCATATAATATGGAGATCAGAGGTGTGAAAGTTGCAGTCAGTGCTGTTGTCATAAGCACTAATAATGTGAAGCCTGGCCGCTTTAAGACCTGTATAAATGCACGCACAAAAACCACAATAATTGGATTGAGTTCTTTGAAACCTTTTTGTTTCTATGTCCATACATGATTATCCTTCATGTCAAAAAAGGAAAAAACTTGAAAGAATGAATTTTCAAGCTTCTAATAGATAACCAAATTATAAATTACGGGTTTGATATTTCTTCTGTTATCCCAAAATGACATTGTTTTAACCTTGACGAAAGATCACTATATTTGCATGAAAATCTTTCATAATGGTTTGTTTATGTAGCAGCTACACATAATTATATGTCTATTGAATTATTATTTGTCCAGAAATCTGAAAGGTATCCTCCCGCCGAAATCGAAGACTAATCCTCAATCGAGCACTGTTGGACCCTTTCGGGGAAGCTCTCCTAAATTCTTTTTTTCCATTCTCAGGGCTCGAACTCGAGACCTCTGGTTAAGAGACCTCTAGTTTGGTATGTGTATGGAATTATTTAACCAAATACTACATAAGAAATAGTGAACTAAGTATTAAAGGAAATATAAGGTGGAGGAGCTTTTACCCTTTTGTCCATCAAGTGCACAAACAATAGGAGTTCAATTTGGCCTCTTAAGCTCATAATGAGGCTGAAGGTTAGTCCATCCCTGAATGGCATGCGCCAATAGAAAGCAGCAACCCAAGTTGAAAAGAATTTGGTCAAGTAGCCAGTTAAAACCATAACAAACAATGGTGACAAACTAGACCAATCAGCAGCACTCATGGCAAAAATATCAGTATATGATCCAACAATAACGAATGAGAATGGCAAAAGCAACTCTGTCATAATTGTCTTGCTCTTGTTTACAAGTGTTGCTCCTAAACGTGGGCCATCAGGAATTGCTAAGCCCAACCACAAAGGCCCATTAGCAATGGCTATACCTAACATGTCAGTTATAAAGCCCATCACAAAAACCCCTAAAAGAATAGCTACCACATAAGACTGATCCACTGGTTGCCCTTCTGGGGTTCTATTATTGATCCAAACCATTGCAGGCCTAACACAAAACAAAATAAACGCCATCAAGCTAAAAAGACAAAGCATATACCACAAAGCATTCTCTGTTCTTGATTCTCCTTGTTTCCCTGCCTCAAATGCTACAACTGTACCAACACCAAAAGCATCTCCTATCATTGCTGTCGACAATGCCGTTCTCCCTACATCTGAGTTCAAAAGATTCAGCTCTTTGAGGACATTGTATAGAACAGGAAATGCCGTGATCCCCAAGTAACCTGTAAGTACTCCTATTGAAGAAATCGTGGCTAGTTCTGTGTCCATGTTCTTTCTCATGTATAGAGCCACCGAAAAAACTGACATTGTGGGAACTAGTATACCAAAAATTGCTGTAGACACGTGCATTCTTCCTGATTTTCTTAATAGGCCAGGATCCATCTTCACACCATAAATGAAAAGAAAGAACATGAATCCCATTACTCCAAGATTGTTCACCAGGAATTGTGCTGTCATTGGCATCATGTGACGTTGAAACCATTTACTTCGTCCAAGAACCGAAGGTCCAATTATGATACCCCCCTTGAAGAAGAAGAAAAAAAATGAATTTTTTTTATGATATACAAAACTTCATGATAAAATTCAAGCTATTAACGTTCTTGACGTTATTCATTCGAGATAACTTTATCTCTTACTCTCGTAAAAATACGTGGAACCCACTTTTTTCCTTCTCTTCTCTTTTGTTGTGTAGGAGATAAAATTATCTAGTATAACGTCAGAAACATTAACCCGAAAATCTAATATAAGAAATAATGATGATGATGATAATATTAAGAAGCTTACGATTATTTGAGAAATGATTACGGGTTGTCTGAGAGGCTTAAGAAGAAAACGAATAGTGCGAGTGATGGCAATGATGAAAACGAGATGGAACATTAGTAGTGAGAAGGGGTAAGCTAAAGGGTTGTCACCATTAGTTAAGATGCCAGAAGGGTGAAAATCACGAACTGAATGACACAGAAGGGGAGCGCGAGTTGTAGAGTTAGTGCCAATCTTTACCATGTTTTCTTGCATGACACGAGAATGAGAAGGATTATTAAAGTGATGTTGCTGCTGCTGCCATCCATTGGGTGTTTGTAGCAAACGATTTGCTGGGTATAATCTAGTCATGCATGAATTTTTCTGGAAACCATATACACATGAAGAATCACATAGGGAAGAGAGAGAAAGAGGAGAAACAGGGCCTACGAAGGATTGTGGATATACGTCAAAGTGGGAGAACTAGTGCTCCCCTTTCATTCTAATGGTTAAGCATGCTTTCTTTATTTTGTGAGGTAAATATTACACTTAATTTTTCTTTCTCTTTTTTGTTTATTTTATAATTATTTTTATATATTTCATACATCTTAAAAACATGTTTTTTTGATAATTAATTGACGAATGTGATTAGTCTGAATTCAAATTACCTCTCTCTCTTATCTTTTCAACTAAAATAATAATATAACAAATATCATGTGGGAAGTTGTTCGGTTGTTTGACCACTGTATTAATAATTATTTACCAAATTGCCCTCGATTAGAAATTATTTCAAAAAATTAACCCTTCAAAAAAAACATAACATCAATTTATCCCTATTTAACCGTTGACCATGAAACCTACCCGGTTACAGACCCCATCCATATCCGGGTATGGATGGGGGTATCCGGGTATTGTTCTTAAATCTGGAAAAATCTTGAATTATTTACCCGGGTAGGTATGGGGGTACCCGGGTAGATTTCGCGAATAGGGTTTTTTAAAAGCCCAGCAGCTCCCATTTGGAAAACCCACAAAGGGGTACCCGGGTAGAGAGTTGCTGGAGTGCGATTTCGTCCATTCTCTGAGCACGTTTGATCGATCATCTCAAGACTTTTTGATTATCCTTGGCACACGATATGGGTTCCTTCTACCGATTGAAATTCAAGAAATGTTATTTTTTTCCGTTTGAATTTCTGATTCATCATAAAATTCATTCTGACTTTGATGTAATCATGTTTGCATTTTAATTTATTGCTTTGCGTATTGTGAATTTTCATTTTCAAATTGCATTCTGATTTGTTGCCAATAAAAAACCCTAACCCTAAATTTGTATATTGTTTCTCTGAATTTGGATTTTTATTTTGATTTTGTTTTACAGTGTGACTGCATGGAGGAGAGACGCGTTGCGAAGAAGAGAGCGGTGGATACCGAAGGGAGGAGCAAGCGCCGACATGATGGATCTTCCTCCTCTCAGCCCCAGGCTGCTGTGCATCAGGCTCCGGACCTGCCGTTCTAATATTTATTTGAGGATGACGCTGATGCACACAAGAGGTTTGTGAAGATTTTCATGAGCCGCAAAATTCGTGAGCCGAAATCACTGGATTCAACGTTCTTCAATTTGGAGCGATTCGACATAGTCCCATTTCTTCAGCAAACACATTTGCTGGTGCTTGCGGAGATGAGGTTCCCGTACTCGGAGGTCATGGTGAGAGCATTCTACCAGAACCTGGGCTATGTGCATGGTGAGCCGACTTCCCGTATCTGCGGGATTGATCGAGAGGCTGGTGTGACAGGGGCAACACTATATGACGGAGACAGCCATCATATATTTGGAGGTTATGATCGAGAGGTTATTGTGGCTGAGATCAGGAGAGCAGATGCAGAGGTCGGATAATTTGCTCATTATCCAGTGAGCAATTTGTCTGTGTCTGCCCGCATACTTCATTATGTGGTGACACATTATTTTCCAGCGCCCTCATAATCACTCGAAGGTGCTGGAAGGTGACTTTGTGATCTTGTGGGCCCTCATTCAACATATTGAGGTGAACTGGAGGCACTACATATGTATCTTGATGTGGAAGGCGACCAAATCAAAGAAGGCTTAATTGCCTTTTGCATTCCTAGTGCAGAAGATTTTGCACAGATTTGGTGTTCCTATGGCAACCGAGACCGTGAAGACAGCCAAATGATGGAATTCCATCTTCGGGGAGCGCCTCTTAAAGCAATGCGGGATCATGCAGAGCCCAGCAGGTGTGTGGTACTGGAAGAGGGCACCTGAACCACCAGAGGTCCCCCTTCAGCACGATGCTCAGATGGAGGATGCAGGTGCAGGTAAATGTTTTTTGGGTTTAGGGTAGCAGTAGGGTTAATGTTTTTGCACCATCCAAATTTTAATGTCTATTTTTTATGATGTTGATGCTGGACTTGTGATGATGACTCAGATGATGTTGCTGCTGTTGTTGATCCCACTCCTGCACGTCGCAACAGCATCCGGCGACCACCAACTCCACCATCACTTGAGGGTGGATGGACCGCTCTTGAAGGAGGACGGACACTTGATCATGTGATGTCCTCCATGTATCGCCTGACATGTGGTATGGACTCCATGACCAGTGAGTTTAGGGGCTATGAACAGAGCACAAGCAAGTGGCGAACAACGATCGAAAATAGGGTGACACGCATGGAGGCTGGACCAGCAGGGGGTCATCTCACTGGTGAGGAGGCTGATGTTGCTGGTGAGGATGAGGATGATGAGGAGGATACGCGTTCGGATTCCAGGCAGTAGGGTTTAGGGTGACATGGCTGGGGTAGATTTGACTTGATGTATTTTGTGTTTATTAGGTTGTACCTTGGATTATTATGTATGTATGCAGCCCATTTTTGGTGATATAGGGTTTTATCTCATGATGTAATCGTGTCTTTTTTGAAATATATGAAGAACGCAGTTATGAAATTTGGTGTTGTGTGACTTGTATTGTATTGTCCAAGTTTTGAATGAAATTTGAAGTCAATTCTATGTCTATTTTTAACGTGCATACCTCGAAATTTCATTCGCGCACGTCAACCTATCCGATTACCGTATGTGCCCAATTCTGTTATCAACAAGTCATATTGTATCATATTATAAAATAACAATCACTAAAATTGCCAAAAAGGGAGTGGACCAGCTGCTGATCTTGCAAAACCAACTGGTTTACCCAGGTAACTCGTACTGGTGTACCCGGGTAGGCTGTACTCGGGTAAGCCATTATGAGTACCAGGGTAGACCAGTTGGTTTTGCAAGATCAGCAGCTGGTCCACCTTTTTTTTGGCAATTTTAGTGATTATTGTCTACTACCATAACCTTATGTGATTCAACCTGGGGGTAATGGAATATGGTTTACGTTCGTGGGATCGTTTAATACCATAAAAACCAAATGGTACACATAATAGTGTGAAACTTACACAAATGCAACAAAAGACTTAAATGAAAGTGGGTTTAGGATACCATAACCATTACACAACAATACGAGTGGATGTCCTCACAACATGAAACACAATACATAAATGCATAGTCATTACAAAACAAAGTCCAATATGATTATGTCTTAGCCGTCGTGCTTGTCTTAGCCTCGATGGACATGTACGAATGTTATGTCCAACTTGCTTGCAATGCTTACATCTGCTCTGACTGCTCGAGGGTTGAGACTCAACCCAATCCATCTCATTCTGAATCCTTGAAGACTTTGGTCTTCCTTTTGCGCGTAGCAACCTTACATCCGGAATTACAGTAGGCCCAACAACTGATGGAATCAACAGTTCATTGCCAATAGGATACCAGTGTGTAGCATATACTTTAGCAATGGTTGGAATTTTGAAAACAGGATCCACATAATCGTAATGGTTCAACCGAGCTACCTTGCAAAATGCTAATACATGGCTGCAGGGATACCTCTTTGTCGTGAACCTACCACACTGACATTTATGATTGATTAAGTCCACTCGCATGGTGTCACCAACCTCGTGTGTAGATTGATTATAAGCATCCTCAACCTCCAAATGGGAATGTGGAGGTGTAATGCCAATGTCCTACCAAGATTAAGATTTTTGAGATGATGAGAAGAAATATATGTGTGATGTTTCAGAATAGAGATGTGAAGGGAGAGAGATTTGGAGGAAAACAACTTTAACTCAACAATGGCCGAAACAATTGATATTGGGGTTTATGGCCGAAATCTACCCAGGTACCCCCATTCTTACCCGGGTAAATAATTCAAGATTTTTCCAGATTTAACAACAATACCCAGGTAGCCCCATCCATACCCGGGTAGAGTTGATTTTTCAAAAAAATACCTAGGTATGGAGGGGGTACTCGGGTAGGTTTCGTGGTCAACGGTCAAACAATGGCAGATTGGTGTTATGTTTTTTTGAAGGGTTAATTTTTTGAAATAGTTTCTAATTGAGGGCAATTTGGTAAATAATTATTAATAAAGGGCTACAGTGGTCAAAAAGCCGAAGTTGTTCCAATTTATAGTCTTGTCCTATTAGAATTGGATTAGTTAAAGAATTCATAAATTGGCGGAAAAATATTAGAAAAAGACCTTTTTTGTGTGGACCTTCTTTCTTTTAAATGAACAATTTTAGTTTTTTTTGTGAGATATTATTTTTTAATTAAAAAATAAAAAGAAACCAGTGTTGGAAAGCCCTACTCAACCAGGCTAAATCGATTAAGGAACCGATAAATCGATCATATAATTAGTCCAAGCAAAATAATAAATTAGATAAACAGTGAAACCGATATAACTCACTGATTTTTGTAAAATCAACGACCAGTCCGATTCAGGTAAATCCGAACGTATCATGCATGTTTATTTTAAAAAAAATACCAAAACACCTCATTTAGCAAAAAGGTCTATCAATGTACCAAAGCACCATGCTCATCTACCAACTCTGAATTGTTGTTTGAGAAGTCCAAAACATAATGCATCAAAAGAGCTAGCTTTCCTTGCATAACATTGCCAATTATCATCGTCAAAAAACTAGTGGAAAAAGATAAAAGGGGAAAATGTTTGTCCTTTTAAATGATACAATTTATGCCATTTTACTCTCATAAAGAGGTAAGACCTACACCTTTATATTTTTTTGTCTACTCTCTCCTCCTTTATCTTTCTATTTCGCTCACTTAAAATGACATAACTTTACATCATTTAAAATGATACACACTTTTTCCAACATAAAAACTTATGTTTTAACGTTTTTACTAAGGTAATACGTGTTAAAATGCAAGTAAAAACTCTCCTCGGTAAAAGCTACATGTGAAAACATAAAAGCGGTAGAAACACAAGTTTTTTCATTTTTACTTAAACCAAAAAACCGAACCAGGTCAACTTTTAATCCATGACTTGGTTTTTATTTATAAAAAAATAAAACAAACCTATTTTCATTTCCCTCAAATCAAATGCACGGTATCTTCTTCTAACTATTTGAAGAAGAAAAAATATTCATGCGAGGTTGTTGTATTTCCATTTAAATATGAAGTTGTTTATTGAATTTTGAGTAGTGACTTACGTGATAATTTTTTTGCATGCATATATATATGGGAAAAGTATCTCTCCGGTCACTGGAGATAAAGTTATCTCCAGTGAGCTCGAAACGATATCGTTTTGAGTCATAAGATTAAAAAATTATAATGATAAAAACTAATATAACCCTATAATATATTAGAATTATAAAAACACATTGATTTCCGTCCTAAAACGACGTCGTTTTGGGCTCACCGGAGATAACTTTATCTCCAGTGACTTGAGAGATCCTTTACCATATATATATATATATATATATATATATATATATATATATATATATATATATATATGGGAAAAACAAGTATCATGTTGTAGGAAAATTCTCTTGTCATGCTATAGAGACAATAAGTGTGGGGTCCACCATGTTTAAAATAAAAAGAAAAGGAAAAAATGTAACACAAATATCGATGTATGTGTAGGAAACTTTGAATTTGTCATGCAACATGACAAATGCAAAACCCTATCTATATCTATATATATATATAGATATATATATATATATATACATATATATATATATATACATATATATATGGGGCAGGATATTCTTACACCGGTGTAAGAGTTAGAAGTCTTACACTCAATCTTGACCATTGATCCACTTGTATCCAATGGTTCACATTACTACAAAATTTGAGCCCTTAGATATAAGTGAGATTAACGGACAAGATTAAGAGTGTAACTTACACTAGTGTAAAATGATCCCGACCCTATATATATACATATATATATGGGGAAAAATTTCTCCAGCAGCTTGAGATAAATTTCTCTCCGGCTATCCCAAAACTATGCCTTTTTATTTATTTATTTCTTTATATTAATTGATTCACCTTTGAATGGTTATGATTCCCTTTTCTCTCTCTTCCTTTTTCACCATTGATCCAACTTTGTACGGTTATGATTTAATAGGCAAAGATAAGATTATCTCAAGCAGCTTGAGAAATGATAAGCCCTATAAATATATATATGAGTCATTTTACACCAGTGTAAGTTACACTCTCAATCTTGTCCGTTAATCCCACTTATATCTAAGGTCTCTAATTTTGTAGTAATGTGAGTCATTTGATACAAGTGAATTAATGGTCAAAATTGAGTGTAAAACTTGATATTCTTACACCAGTGTAAGAATATCCTGCCCCTATATATATATATATATATATACATCATTAGAAGTCTTACATTCAACCTTGACCATTGGTACACTTGTATCCAATGACTCACATTACTAAAAAATTAGAGCCCTTAGATATAAGCGGGATCAACAGACAAGATTGAGAATGTAACTTACACTGGTGTAAAATGATCCTAACCTATATATATATATATATATATATATATATATATATATATATATGAGATAGGATCCGTTGACACTAGTGTCAAATTTGAAATTTGACATCTCATCTGAGAGTCATTAAATCAAAAAAGATCAATGAATCTGATTTTTAAGCATGTGACACCATTGATCTTTTTTGATCTAATTATATATATAATTTTGTATCAACACCTTAAGTAATAGAAATTGTACGTTTCGTGTCGTTTCTATGTAAAATTTCAATTTTAAGAATATTGTCGCCAATCATCATCATTAATTTGGCTTCGGCGTGAATTTGATGAAGAGGGCGTAAATTTGACATAACATTTTACTCCTTGGACATAATTATATATTTTTATGCTGCCAATTTGACTTGTTTATTCTCTGTTGATAAATGGCAAGAGTTAATGTTGTAAATTTGTGATAATTATTAAATGTTAAGGACAAAACAAATATTATATATTTTTTATTTTACTTTGTTTGGATGATGGTATGTGATTTATTGTTTTGCATATTAAAATATTGAAATTGATATAATTATTTACATGATTGTGGAATATTGAATATAGGGTCAATCAATTGAACCAACAACACACTAGATGAATTAATAACTGTAACAAGGAAGTTGTAACAGAAATGAGAGAGAAAGGATTTAGAGAGAGAGAAGGGAGAGAAGAAGAATTGTTGCAATTTTTCATATCTTTTCCTAAGCCCCAAAGTGGCTATTTGTAATACAATGGATGTAAAGCATAATTGAAATGGTGATTTAATTGAAGCAAAAATAGTAATTGGGCCATTAATGCAACTCAGCCCACAACACAGTCCTTCTGGTAATTTCCTTGTCCTTGCTCCATTGGGTTTGTGTGGGCCTTCTTCCCCTAAGCCCGTTACATCATCCCACCCTTCCAACAGAGACTTGTCCGCAAGTCTAGCATCGATGGGCTCATCTGAAACGGGTAAAGGGCCCATAAGTGGCTGGATGGGCTCGTCTGAAACGGGTAAAGGGCCCATAAGTGGCTGCGGAAAGTGCTGTGATCCTTGGAATGCCGCGTGTGGTGTACAGCTGTTGTGCACGTTGGACGGTGCGGATGGAATGTTGCTTGATGGATTAATCACAGCCGTGGGATGAGGGAAGTCAGTGGATGCCAGCTGGGATCCATTTGCAAGGATGTGTGGTGGAGATTGCACCGACACTTTTGGGTGCATCGTAGCCGTTGCACGTGGGGAAGGTTGCGTTGAAGTATGACACCCACTTAGGACACAGTCCCCAGATGGAAGTGGTTGTGTCTGAGGTAGTGAACCCTCTTCAGTTTCCTCTTCTCCCTTATCTGCCTTTTCTGCCATTATCTTCCCCGTTACCAACCTCTCTGGAACTGGGGAACTTACCCCATGTTCTGATGCCGCGGTTTGAAGCAGCTCTGTATGCCTGTTGTCAAACCATTGTGCACCCACTCCAGAACCCATTGTGGGTTGGTGACCGTCGCTTTCCACGGTAACGGTTCCTGGCCTTTGCAAATCAATTTCATCTTCCCAAGTGGAGTCCTCTGGGGGCAGATCCGACCACTGCACCAGAACATGGGGTACCAAAATACCCTTACGCCATATAGTTCTAGATCCGACGACAGCCAACGATATATGCTTCAAGGGACTCTCGGATACTGCTTTCGGAAAGGAATGGACCTTAAAACGGTGATCTGAATGAAAAGGGCGAAGGAGAGAGATGTGGAACACCGGATGGGTCCTTGCGGTGGGAGGAAGCTTCAGACGGTAAGTGACGGAACCAATACGATCTTCTACGGCGAAAGGGCCATAATACCGGAGTGCCAGCTTCTATGACGAGCGACGGTGAACCGACAACTGTCGATATGGTTGTAGTCGGATGAGGACCAAGTCTCCGGTGGTAAAGTTCCAGTCTTTTATCTTTTTATCACTTTGAGCCTTCATTATTTGTTGAGATCTGACGAGGTTCTCCTTTAATGTGTGTAGGAGAGACATGCGCTCAGTGAGAGTAGCATCCACAGCCTTGTTTGCTGAAGCCCCTAAACAATATGCCAGAAGGCTTGGTGGTCGGCGACCGAACATGGCTTGATACAGTGTGATACCTGTGGCGGAGTGGAAGGTGGTGTTGTAATGGTACTCGGCCAAGCTGAGGAACTTAGACCATGAAGAGGGATGCTGATGGGAAAAATTCGTCGGGTAAGTTTCCAAACATCTGTTAACTCGCTCTGTCTGACCATCGGATTGGGGATGGTAACTGGAACTAAAGTTCAACTTTTTGTCTTGCAGCTTAAATAAAGAACGCCGGAAATCACTGAGGAAGAGTGGATCTCTATCGGACACGATGGACTCGGGTAAGCCATGGAGTTTGCCTACAAAATCCCAGAAAAGCCGAGCAACTGTGGGAGCTGTGTAATGCTTAGGCAGAGGAATGAAATGAGCGGCCTTTGAAAAGCGATCCACAACCACCATGATCGCCGTGTGTCCTCTGACAGAGGTAAGTGTGTAATGAAATCCATACTGAGGTGTGACCATAGTGAGTCGGGTATCTGTAAAGGCTGTAAGAGGCCAAGGGGGTAATGGTTTGGGGGTTTCAACTTCTGACATATTTCACAGCTTTGGATGTAATGTTTAATATCTTTGCGAATCCCTTTCCATGTGAAATTGATGTTGATTCTGTGCAGAGTGGCGTGGATGCCTGAATGACCACTCTGAACAGAGGTGTGATACTCATGGAGAATGATGGGAATCAAAGAAGACTTGGCTGGAATGAATATGCGGTTGCGGTGGAAGAGTAAACCATTGCGGAACCTCCAGTCAGCCAAAGAGATAGGATTATCTTTTACTTGTTGTAAAATGACAGTAGTGTAGGCATCCTTTGTGTACTCGGACTGTAAAACAGTAGTATGATTAAGTACTGGGCCAGACATGGCCAAGAAGTGGGGTGCTTGAACCGTATCACCCCCTTTCGGCAAACGGGAAAGACCATCGGCCACCGTGTTAGTCTTGCCGGTCTTATAAGTAATCGTATAATTAAAACCCAACAACTTGGATAAAAATTGTTGTTGTTCAGGGGTTTGGATGACTTGACTCATCAAGTTATGCAAACTTCTGTGATCTGTTCGTATGGTAAATGGCGAACCAATGAGGTACTGACGCCATTTACTGATGGCTGAAGTAATTGCAAACATTTCTCGCACATACACCGACTGTCCCTGCATAGCCGGTGATAACTTGCGGCTCTAAAAGGCCAAAGGTTTCTCATTTTGCAGTAATACCGCGCCAATTCCTACCCCTGACGCGTCAGTTTCGACCACAAAAGGTTGAGAAAAATCAGGAAGTGCCAATATAGGAGCTGTGACGAGGTGTTGTTTCAGCTCACGAAATACGTTATCAGCTGCAGGAGTCCAACTGAACCCGTTCTTGGATAGTAGGTCAGTAAGTGGGCCCGCAATAGAGACATATCGCTTGATGAATCTGCGGTAGTACCCAGAAATACCCAAAAAAGCTCTCACCTGGGTTGTGGTGGAAGGCACAGGCCAGTCAACAATAGCGTTCAACTTTTCGGGGTCAGGAGAAACGCCACCCCCTTGTATAATATGTCCCAGATAAGGAATCTTGGAACGACCAAAGGAGCACTTCTCCAATTTAGCAAACAAAGAGTGGGTCCGTAAAGTGTTGAGTACAGCCAGCAAGTGGGCGAGGTGTTGGTCGAGGGAAGAACTGTACACCAAAATGTCATCAAAGAATATGACAACAAAACGCCGAAGATAATCTGAGAATATATTGTTCATTGTGGCCTGGAAGGTGGAGGGGGCATTGGATAAGCCGAAAGGCATCACGTTGAACTCAAAATGGCCATGACGTATGAAATGTCGTCTTATGAATATCCTCAGGATGCATTCTGATCTGGTGATAACCAGAACGCAAATCTAACTTAGAAAAAATTGTGGCCCCATGCAACTCATCCAGCAATTCATCAATGGTAGAATATGGAATTTATCCTGTATTGTGATCGCGTTTAAAGCTCTATAATCCACGCAAAAATGCCACGTTCCGTCCTTTTTTAACCAATAAAACTGGTGAACTAAAAGCTGAATGGCTATGTTGAATCACCCTTGTTCGTAACATATCGGACACAAATATCTCTATCTCGTTCTTTTGGCAGTGCGGGTAGCAGTAAGGACGGACTTGTACTGGTTTGGAATGAGGGAGGAGATGAATATGATGGTTATAGGCCCTATCTGGGGGAAGAGAGGAGGGTTCCTCAAACACATCTTCAAATTCCTGTAGTAAGGTAGTCAAGTCCGGAATTGTATCAGTAGATGCAGTGGGCAAACTGGTGGTGTCTGATGGAGTCGAGAAACACATCAAACATGAAGAAATAGAGTCATGAGCCATAAGCTTGTGCAACTGGGATGAACTGATGTGGTTGACATGTGGGGTCTGATCTCCTTGCAGTAACACCTGTTTGTTATTGTGAGTAAAACACATAGTCAGGGTAGTGTAATCCGTCACAATAGGGCCCAAGGTGGATAACCATTGTACTCCCAATACAATATCAGCCCCTTTTAAGTCAATTACATAGACATCTATATGAAATAAATGGGCCTGAATTTGCACAGGAATCAATTTACACGAGGCAGAGCACAACAATGCATCTCCATTTCCCACCCTTACTTTAAAAGGGGTAATAGCATGCAAAGTTAAATGCAAATGGCAAGCCATGCGAGAGGTAATAAAATTGTGAGTACTACCACCATCCACCAGCAATTGTACTTGTTGACCATTAATTTTACCTGTCATCCGAAATGAATTGGAGGACTGATGCCCAAATAAAGCATTAAAACTAATTTCGTGAAAAACCTCCGGAGATGGGTTTGCTGATATCATGTCCCCAGAATCATTGATTTGTTCGTCAACTGCATCAGGTGGCTCATCCTCTGTTCCCTCGAGATACAGTAAGGTAGCCATGCCTTTACATTTATGTCCCCGGACAAAGGTTTCATCACAATTGTAGCATAAGTTTTTGTCCCGGCGAGCTTGCATTTCTGCTGGTGATAATCGCTTAATGGGAATGGGTGGTAAAGATAAGAGTGGTTTACTGGTCAGGAGAGGGGGAACAGTACTAATGGGTGAGGCTAACAGGGGTTGTGAAGATGGAGTTGAGGACGAACGTGACAGCCATGGTTTAGTGGACCGTGTATCGGCAAACTGATCCTCATAAATTTGGGCAAAAGCAAAAGCTGAAGTTACATCCATGGGTCGATGAACCAATACAGCCCTGCGAATCTGGGGTTTTAAGCCAGCTATAAACAAACTTTTGCGTATCAGAGGAGTAAGATCTGGTACTCTACGAGCAATGAGTTCAAAAGCGGTTTGAAACTCAAGGAGAGAGCCAGATTGTTGTAGTTTAGCCAGAGAACCCAAAGGATCCTCAAATTCAGATGGTCCAAATCGCTGGTTGATAGATCGAACAAATGAATGCCAATCTGGGAAATGGCCATGTGCAAACAGCGCTTCAAACCAACAGGATGCAGGCATGTCCAAATTAAAAGATACCAGATCCAAACGATCATGATCTGGAACTTGGTAGTAACGAAAATACCTGTCAACTGCAAACAGCCAAGGCCCCGGATCTCCAGATCCGAAACGAGGGAAATCGATTTTCATAGATCTGATCGGTTGAGGGGCACGAGAAGGAGAGGCACCCAGCAAGCCAGATTGTGGGTTGATCGTCAGGGTAGTCAACTGCTGTTGCATATTCTGGAGCAGAGTGAACATTTCTTGGAGTTGCCCTTGAAAATCATCCAGTCTTTGAGTTTGTGATAACTCAAATGCATGCTGCCGATGGTCAAGGGTTCTTTCCAGATTAGAAAATTGTTGGTCATGGCCTTGAATTTGAGCAGTAAGATCTTTGAGTCTAGTATTTTCTGCCATAGCTCAAGAAAGCTCAATGAAAGCACCAATGTAACAAGGAAGTTGTAACAGAAATGAGAGAGAAAGGATTGAAAGAGAGAGAAGGGAGAGAAGAAGAATTGTTGCAATTTTTCATATCTTTTCCTAAGCCCCAAAGTGGCTATTTGTAATACAATGGATGTAAGGCATAATTGAAATGGTGATTTAATTGAAGCAAAAATAGTAATTGGGCCATTAATGCAACTCAGCCCACAACATAGTCCTTGAGGTATTCTAGTAATTTCCTTGTCCTTGCTCCATTGGGTTTGTGTGGGCCTTCTTCCCCTATGCGCGTTACAATAACCCAATATCGAGGACGTCTTTAATAACATTTAAAGACAAACATAACTTGATTACCAAAAAAAAAAGACACATAACTTAATGGGAAATAATACTCTCATTTTACATATGATGGTTATTTCATTCACTTCAAAAATCGCATCCCCTCTTTTTTTTTCTTTTTTTTTTTTTGCTTTTTAATGATGGTCCTCACTTGAATTCTCTATGTAGTATGAGAGAACTATTATCATGCAACATGAGAGTAGTATTCCCCTAACTTAATTCCCTAAACCAACCTCAAGACAACATATATTTTTCCTTCTTTCTATACTTTTATTTTTGGATCACGCGCAAGTGTACTTTCCCAAATTGACGGAATTCCTGGTAATTTTTTGTGGAGGGTATTTTTTCACATCTTGGATATGGTCTTATGTAGTAGATTTTTAGTATAAGGGGAGTATGTACTTCCTTATCAAAAATGAAAAGAAAAAAAAAATGAAAGAAAATAATCACAAAGGCAAGAATAATATAAGTGTATTACTTTTTTCTATATTTGATGAAGAGTATACTGAATACTCAATACAATTCATAGTACCGAAAATATTTTCGGTCTTATGGTTCCTATTAATTTTAAGAACATCAAATTGAGAAAAGGAGTAAAAGGCCGAGGCGAAGCTACAAACATGATGGCCCATTATATAAATTCAGTGCCAGTTGTAGGACCCAATTATTGCAATCAACAGTAGGCCCATGAAGAATGAATTTTCAGCAAATAATCAGAGATTCAGAAGAATTCAATATGGTGCAGCTAAACTTTAGCCGCCAAGTGTCAGGGTACAGAATTAAAAGCCATTGTGGAACCCAGTTTTTATATTGATACTGATATGGACAGTGCTAGTCCTGTACAAAATTTGTATATAATATTGATTTGTAATGATAATAATGTGGAAAATGATATTGATATGGACAATGTAAATCACTAATTTTGATAAAGAAAAAAAGAGAGGAAACAATGGTGATGAATATATATATATATATATATTTTTATATATATATATATATATATATATATATATATATATATATATATATATATATAGGGATAGGATATTGTATAATTTATTTCAGGGTTATAAGTTATGTTATACCCATGTGACACATTTTGGGAGCGAATGTCAATTTCACCGTTAGATCGTTTATGTTATATATGATCCAACGGTTATATTTATTTCTACCTTTGTATGATCATGATTTCCCAAATTTAAAGTGAAAGCATTAAATATGGGAAATCATAACCATACAAAGGTAGAAATATATATAAAATATTAAATTTGGAAAATCATGACCATACAAAGATGAAAATAAATATAACTGTTGGATTAACATAAGCGATCTAACGATGAGATTGACTGGGTGTCACATGGGTGTAACATAACTTGGGTGTCACAATATCCTATCTCATATATATATATATATATATATATATATATATATATATATGCTTGGGTTCATTTTTTTACGGTCAATGTAGATAATTTATCTACATTGAGTCTAAACGATGTCGTTTTGAGGCGGAAATCAATGTATTTTTGTAATTATTATTTATTTCAGGGTTATAATAGTCTTTTTCATTATAATTTTTTTTTTTTCAACCCAAAATGACGTCATTTTGGGAACGAATGTAGATAATTTATCTACATTCTCTTTAGAAACGTTAAAGTCACACACACACATACATATATATATATATATATATATATATATATATATATATATATGGGATAAGATCAACTTACACCGGTGTAAGAAAAATAACTCTTACACCAGATTTTAACCGTTGATTTCTGTGCATCTAACGGTTAAAATTGATTGGGAATTAATAATTAATTAACGAGACATAATAAATCTTAAACGTTAGATGCACGTAAATCAACGGTTAAGATCTGGTGTAAGAATTATTTTTCTTACAATGGTGTAAGTTGATCCTGCCCCAATATATATGGGTGCGCTTTTTCTACAGTCAATGTAGATAACTTATCTACAGTAAGCCCAAAATGACGTTGTTTTGAGGCGAAAATCAAGGTATTTTGTAATTATAATTTATATCAGGGTTATAACAGTCTTTTTCATTATAATTTTTTAGTTTTTCAACTCAAAACGACGTCATTTTGGGAGCGAATGTAGATAACTTATCTACATTTACTTTAGAAACATTAAAGCCTATATATATAGGTAAAATTAATTTTGTAGCCGCTTTACATACAATAACGACACATGTATAGTTATGATTCCCCATATTTAGTGCTTTCATCCTTTGTATGATGCATTTAATGCTTTCAAGTATATATATGACAAGTATTTGATTGTTGCATGTACAACAGTCGCAAAAATGTAAATCTCATATATATATATATATAGACAAGATCATTTTACACCGATGTAAGACTAATAAGTCTTACACCAAATCTTAACCATTGATTTACTGCATCTAACGGTTAAGATTTATTAGGTCTCACTCATTAATTGATTTATTAGGTCTCACTCATTAATTGATTTTTAATTCTCAATAAATCTCAACCATTAGATGCACGGAAATCAACTGTTAAAATTTGGTGTAAGATTTATTATTCTTACACCGGTGTAAATTATATTATATATATATATATATATATATATATATATATATAGGGTCAACTTTTCTACAGCCACTTTAGATAAGATTATTTACAGCTATCCCAAAATTACGTTGTTTTGATTAATGAATGGTGTTTATGTAATTTTAGGTGAATTAATGAAGGGTGTTTCAGTAAAATGCATATGATAAAAAATAAATAAAATTACGGAAACACCCTTCATTAATTCACCTAAGATTACAGAAACACCCTTCATTAATCAAAACGACGTAATTTTGGGTTAGCTATAGATAATCTTATATAAAGTGGCCGTAGAAATATTTTTTCATATATATATATATATATATATATATATATATGATTCATTGTAATATATTGTTATTGTCAAATTAAGTTTTTTTTTTTTTTACAAAATCTTGGTACCATTTGAAATGTATGAATTAATTCCCCGGAACTAAAGTTTTCAGAAATTAATTAAAAGGCTTGTTTTCCCTTAAAAGTTTGATCCATTTATAGTTGAAACAATCATTCTCACCAAGCATAATCATTTTGGTCTGCCATTCCCACTGCTACTCCATTGCGCAAATTAATTTCTGTTAGCTGCTCTCTTGTAAGGCACGACCATCATTCATTGACACCCATTACTTATTTTCCAAACAATTAATGCAACAGAATGTGTATTTACATATTTTCAGGAAGTATAAAGAAATTAATCTTAATTATTTAATTTTTTTAAATAAACATTCAAAATTAATTCCATTTAAATTTAATAGGTTTTGACCGATGACTACGAAGATTTTAACTTTTCAAGAATAAAAAGATCAAATATTTTAAATAATATAAACTATAACTATTAAAATCCAAATGAGCACAAATGTTAAAAAAAATATAGCAATAACAAGAATAAGAACCTAACTAAGTAGATTACCAAAAAAAAAAAAAAAGGACCTAACTAAGTAAAATATATTGATTGGTATGTAAAGAAAAACATTAGAAGCACTTTACCAAAAAACAAAAAAAAAAAATCCATTATAAGCACAAAATATTAATTGATAAAAAATTTTGAGACAAGAATTTATTTTAAAGCTACGCAACAACAAAAGTAGAAGCTTAGATATTTATGTATTAAAGTTGGTAGTTTTGTCTCCGTTTAGCGAGACACCCGCTGTACCCTAAAGTTGACTCAAACTTATCAATTTTGAAACAAACCCCGAATATTGTATGAGTTTATTATTTTTTATATTATAATGATGTAGAAAATAATTTATGTTCTATTGATATATAAAAGTATATAATATCTATTTTTTTCTTCTTTTCACATTAACCGTACATAATTTTATATATGTATAGAAAATAAATTTATTTCTATAATATAAAAAATATTAAACTCATTATATTGCATCGATCCAACCGCACATAATAGCCAACCAAATGATTTCCATTGCATGCATTAAGAGCATGATCCTTCCACTAAAAAATTGACACTTAAATCAAATTTTCCAAAAAAAATTTCTCTCTCTCCTTTCTCTTCGATATTTTCTTTTTTTCTCCCACCTCGGCCCACCAAATTCTTTTTGGGCCTGGAGCACACAAATATCGATTAGATAGATAGAGATTGCCTATTTTTTAAGTCATGTAAATTAATTAATTTGAACGAATTGAATAATTAGGATATATTTATAACTTTGAAATAAATTATAATTATAAAAATAATTTGATTTTCGTCTCAAAACGACGTCGTTCTAGACTCAATGTAGATAACTTTTCTCATTGACGATAGAAAAAATGAACTCAATAACTTATCAACAAAAATATAGAGTAAAGTCCATTTTCGGACCCTAATAAAAAACACAATTTTCACTTTCGTCCCTTATAAAAAAAACCATATTAATTCTTTTTTAGGAACTAAATTGGGTTATCATTGAATTTCCGATGGACCATATTTTTAAAAAACTGAAATTATAGAAGAACTAAAAGTTAACTTTTTTTTATAAGAAGCGGAAGTAGGGATTTTTTATTTTTTATTTTTGGTTAGGAATCAAAAAAGAAGCTTTACTTAAAAATATATATCCACATCGACCATGGTTGAATGAACTGCTTGTTTCTTTTGACATTACTTTTAATGAATATATATATATATATTTATATATATATATATATATTATATATATATATATCATACCGTCCCGATATGTACAATGAGATTAATTTCTTCATAATTTGAAGTGCAACTATTTTTTCCATTGGCCTCAAAATACTTCTTATAGGAATCAAAACCTATTATTTTATTAAGGAAAAAATATTTATCTATTGAGATGACGCAATTTATATTATTTCACTCTTATAAAAAGGTGAGATCGACATCCTCATTTTTTTGTCCATTCTCTCTTCCTTTATCTATAGGCCTTTGTGTTCTTTCCATTGAAAGGATGACATGTGGATTATAAAAAAAAAATATTCTTTTCTCTCTCCTCTATTTTTTCATCTCTCTCCTAATTTTATTGGTTTATCCCACTCAGTAAAAATTGCGCCCGGAGCACTTTAAATCATCTCGTCTTTCTCTCATTTACAATGATACAATTTTATATCTTTAAAATGATACATAATTTTTTTCTTTATTAATAGGGTTTTATAAGAGTTATGTTGTAGAAAAAATGACTGTAATGTTATAGAAAATTATTTTGTGTGCCTTAATATATTTTTTTTGTTTTAAAAGTGTGGACCCCACAAAATGTTGTGAGTATAGAAAAAATTTTCTGATCATATTAAATAATAAATGATAAATCGTTGTTAATTACATGGCCGTTTATTGAACTACAATAAATTACCAACTTCTTTCAAAAAAAATAAAAAAAAACCTACCAACTGGGCTACACCTTCTATAGCTCAGATTTCTTTTAATGGATATTTAATGATGAGATTATGAAAATGTTAATCATGGTAGTAGAAAAGAAAGCGACGAGACAAGTGACCTGAACCAAGTTGGAAACAAGTCGACATCCACAGTAACTAACCTACCATTTATAATTGATGAAAAAAGTTCTGCAAAAGTTGCAGTCAAATATCAAGGAAACCCTAGCTTTATAGTTCCAAGGTAAAAAAGACCCTACTAGGGGTTTCGCTTTTGTGCCACACATCAACGCCCCAGAAAGAGAAAGACTGCTACCCTCAGAACACGCCATTAAAAATCCAATTAAATCGTTACTCATCAATCATCAACATCTTTTCAGAAGAACAAATATAAAAATCTAAAATCAATAATTCAGACCTCTCCTCTGACATTGCCAGAAAAAAATAAAATAAAAAATTCGTATCTTTTTGTGTATAATTCTCAGTCAACAGGTCAAGGTATCAGAGAGTAAATGCCTCGAAATATCCTTTACGAACTTTGTAGCAGTGTAGGTCCTTCAAGAGAAAAGACTAGAAAAAGTGGATCAGTGAATCTGGCCTCAAACAATGGGAAGGAAGCTATACAAGAAATAAAATATTTAAAAACGAAAAAAAAAATAACAATATATATTAAAAAAATTTCTCATACCAAACACCCCCTTACGAACTTTGTAGCAGTGTAGGTCCTTCAAGAGAAAAGACTAGAAAAAGTGGATTAGTGAATCTGGCCTCAAACAATGGGAAGGAAGCTATACAAGAAATAAAATATTTTAAAACGAAAAAAAAAATTAACAATATATATTACCTAGAAGTAGGATACTTTGACACTGATGTCAAATTTAAAATTTGACATCTCATCCGAGAGCTGTTAGATAAAAAGAGATCAACGGCTCTCCGTTGATCTTTTTTGATCTAATGGCTCTCAAATGAGATGTCAAATTTAAAATTTGACATCAATATCAAAAAATCCTACCTCATGTTACTAGTTAGATCTCAAGGCCTATGTACAAATCTCATTTTTTCAGTGAAATTACCCGTACCGATACGGAATTTTAAAAAAATTTATCAGAATATATCATGGACCAAAAATTTTGTCAAAATATAACGATATTTGAAATTTCAAATGGCAGGGTTCCTCGTGCCACCAAATTCACTGTTAGTCAAACTAGTCGGAGCACTAACATTTTATCCTGAGAGGATTTGATTAAAAAAAATGTTCAGAATTTTTATTTATTTATATATATATATATATGCTGTTTGTCATATTTTATTTTATAAATAATATTATTTAATTTTTATTTTCATTTTTACTTTTTAACACTAATAAATAATTTTATTTTGAATTTGTCAACATATAGATTTTAAAAAGTTACACTATTTTAAAAAAATCACCCAATTAGAATAGAGGAAAATTATATTTATAAATTTTTTGTTTACAGACTATATTATATTTTTTGTGAGTACATAATATAATTTGTAAAAATTTATGAACGCATCCTTCCCCATTAGAATATACAAACCAAAAGTTATGACCTTATAAAAATGAGTTGATTAATTTGATCAGTGGTAACGAGTTAGAAACATCTCTTATTCTATTATGTGATAGTTGAAACTCGTAACCACTAACAGCAGGTATGGCATATTGGCATACCCATGATTTTTATTTTATTTTTTAAAAAGTGATATTACGATCAAAGATTTTTCATAGCAAAAGTCATTGATTATATATCATGGGTAAAATAATCACGGTGAAATCATAATTATTAATTGAATCAAAACCGGTTCATATATGGACTCAACTTGAATTGAGTTTATATAAATTAGAAATAAGTTATTCTATCTATCATTTTTTCTGTCTATTTTTGTTTATTATTTTTCAGTATCGTTAAATCAGAATCTCAATAGGAGAGAGAAATGAAAAATGTACATGAGATTCTGATCTAACGGTGTTGAAAATTATAGACAAAAATGGGTAGAAAAAATGATTTATTAATCATTTTGCAAACTTTTTTTCTCAAGAAACCGGCAACTTGGGCAACCTTTTAAGTCTAAATATCAAACTACGAGATCAAATATTAATCAGAGGTCTCAAGTTCTAACTTTGTGAATAGAAAAAATAGTCTTGTGAGAGCCACCTGTGCTTAAGGTTCGACAATATTCAAAGTGGACTAATCTCAAGAATAAACCGATTGAGTAAATTCATAAAAAATCAAGGTACAAGAAATACCAAAAGGAACTTCAAGCACAAACATAAGAGAAGTCAAAAGAAGAAACAAAGGAACAAAAAAAAAGAGATAATAGCAAGCATATAACCTGAGAGGAGGGGGTTAGAAAAATCATAATCAGGAAATAAAAGTTATAAAAGGTAGGTAATATATAAAGGTAAATTCCGTACAACTAATCTTGCACCATATATCAAGATCTTGATTTCTGTACCAGCAATGATCATAACTAAGCAAATTAAGAAATCAGAGAAGGTGAGAGAAATAATATAATTATAGAATACAATATAGTTTTCAGTGAGTTGTTAAGGCAAGGAAGCGTATCTTTGTGTGGCGATATTGAAACTTGCACTTATTGTGATGGATGATATATATATATATACAGTAAGAAGAAGCCATGAAACTCAGGATGGATAGCGCCAACTACACACATCACCATGTAAAAAATCTTTTTAAGTGTAACGGCGCTATCCCTCCTGAGCTTTACAGATTCTTCTATACTTCTGCTACTCTTTTTTTTTTTTATTTCTAGAAGCCAAGGCTATGCTGAAGAGTGAAGAAATGAGAAATAGAAAGATATAAAGGAGGAGAGGAATCAAAATAGAAGTTGTTAAATCAGTGAGGGAGGAGAATGGAGGGTGGATAAGCCAATTTATAGAAGAAAAAAAGGTACGTGGGAATTGAAATCAAGATTTTGCTTTTGCAACTTGAATGAAAAGCATTTTCTGTAAAGTATTTTTTAATTTCTTCGTACGTATTCTTAACCTTCTACGCTTCCGACTACGGTATTTCTTCTCAAAACTTGAAGAAAAAAAAATTGAAAGTTCTTAAAATAAATTAAAAAAAGGTAATATACTTCTAATTAATAATAATAATAATAATAATAATCATATATTAACTAAAAAATAAATAAATGAATGAATCTAATTCTTGAATTTCTCAATTTTGATGACTTTGGCCGAAGTTATCAAACAACCGGTCTCGTTTGGGGAAAAAAATATTAGTATTTAAATATGATTTTACAAAAACGTAGAACTTTCAAACCAATTTATAAATCTATAGTTATCAGTGGCATCCAAAATTGGGCAAGACCGGTCTTGCTTATTTTTTGGTGTGTTAGGGGTTGGGTGTTTGGGTTACACCCAATTTTGGACGCGACTCACCTAATCATGAAACTTGGCATAAAATTTTCAACAATTTTATTGTGAAATTTCATGAGGCTAGATTTTTTGACTCGGATATTAAATCAAGAGATTTTGTTTTTATTCCACTTAATTTCTTGAGATTTACATAATGACAATTTCAGAAAGGAATTCTTATTTATATGGGTTTTATAAGAGTTATGTTGTAGGAAAAGTGATTGTGTAAAGTTATAGAGATTCGTTTTGCGTGCCAGATATTTTTTTTTGCTGCGGGCCCCACAAAATGTTGTGAGTGTAGGAAAGTTTTTCTGGTCATGTTAAATGATAGATGATAAACCCTATTTATATAGCATTGAAAATTTCTCAATTTTTTTTAAATAAATAAGCTATATTATCAATCTTAAAAGAAATATTTTGAGAAATTGATTATAAAAAACGTTTTAACTAATAATTAACTTTACATCCAAAAAAGTTTTATATATATATATATATATATATATATATATATATATATTGATAAAAAAATTGCTTGGGTTCAATTTTAATATTACTTGTTTGAATGTTAAAATTAAAAACATTATTAATAAAGTAAAATATCCACATGGATCCTACTATTTAAACAAATCATTTTTAATAAAATAAAATATATTTATTTGTAAATTTTTGAGATTACATGATATTTGTGAATTTTTGTTCGGAGCGGGTTCAAGATTAATATCTTAAATTCCTCCAAGAAATAATATCGAGGAAAATCGAACACATGCTTTCACCCCTACCTGCTCAGCATGTACATATCATGCTACAAAATGACATATACATCTAATGACACTAAATGACATGCATATCCAAAATAACAACAACAGTAGCATGCATCAATGTACATCTACTATGGCCTCATGCCAAAAGAGGCTCCTGCACCATCAGTACCTAAAAGGGGGCCCACAACGTGGGGTGAGAACAATCATCTCAGTAACAAAAGGGGTCCATGGAGGATCTCTTCACCCCAAAGTTCACTACAGGTAGGGGTGTAATTAGGCCAGGCGGGCTAGGATTTGGCTTCATGGTCTAAGCCTACATAATTTTTTTTAGCCTATCTGGCCTATTAGCCTAACAAAGGCTTAGTTTAAAGGCCAAGTCTACCATGTTATTTAAAATTTAAAAGCCTACATGGTCTATGAGGCCTTTTAGGCCTGCCATATTTCAAATTAAATAAATAAATAAAAATAAAACATCTCATTCATTAAACAATATTTCCAGCATGGATTCAAATTATAAAATTTCTATAACAGATTTTTTAACAACAACAAAGATTGAATTTTTCTTAACACTTCACAATCTTCTAGTGAGCCTTTTTCTTTTACTTTGATATACTTTCACTTTTTGAATCTGTGAAACATCATCTTCCTGCAAAATAACGTTATTAGATAAGTGAGGTAAAAAAAGAGAGAAGCCCAAGAAAAATATATTAAATAAAGTGAATGAGGTAATAAACTTATGTTTAAACAATGAATTTCTATTAATAATGATAAAATGTTAATAATTATGAAAATATGAAATAAAAGTGACCATAACATTGGCTTTTACCATTCAATTTCTCCGGCAATCTAGGCAAGAAGGATCAAATTATCATTCTCATATGCAATTATCATGAACTTATCATGCCTTTTGATTAATGAAGAACTAATTATTCTCATATGCAATTATAAACAACCCAATAAAAACGATAAAGAGAAGCACATAACACAAATGATGAAGAGAAGAGGCATACAACAAGGGTCCAAGTTTTAAGAAAAAAATAAACATCTCACCTATAAAAAGAAGAGGCATACATAGCTTGATTATTCTCACTATCTTTTCGAACCTGCAAGTAGAAAATCAGAAAACCAAATTAGTTATGCATTTCAGTATGTTTCCATTATGAAATTGCAATATGTAAACATTTTCAAATGTTTTGTTAAAGAAGAAATTTATTCCGTTTATTTTTTTCTTCAAATTATATTTATTTCGTAGCCAATCTCCACCACAAATTAATGCTTCAACAATCTCTTCGGCTAAACTAGCACGATAAGCATCAATTACTCTTCCACCAGCACTAAATGTGGACTCAGATGCTACTGTAGAAATTGGAGCAGCTAGCTTTGGTCTTCTTTGGACGCAGATCGAAAGTCGAACCACTTTTCTGCATCAATATAAAAAATGCTATAGATTAGTTCATGAAAATCACAGAAGAAGGGATATGTTGATAGAGACATGGTTTGTGGGTTAGGTTTTGTAAATTGTTAAACCTTAATAGATGAGTGACTGACAGTGAGAATAGATGGGTGACCAGCGGTGAGAATAGATAAGTGACCGGGCGTGAGGGACAAAAACTTACTCGTGTGGGCTTGAAAGAAAATGGGATCCAAGAAACTAAGATGAGACTCGTGAGTCGTGAGGTCTGATGGTAGAAGTTGTGCATACCAAAAGGAAGAAATTAGGTTTTGTAATTTTTAAAATATAAATATTATTGTATATTTTTTTTATTTATTTAAAAACTTAAACATGCCAATCTACAAGTCAAAAGGCCAGGTTTTTTATATTTAGCCTATGGCCTCATTTTTAAAATGATTAGAGATCGATTGAAAAAAGGCTTAGAATCGCAGAAGAGTTATTACGATGACAAACATCGACCTCTTGAGTTTGATGAGGGAGATCATGTATTTTTGAGATTATCGCCAGTGACTAGTGTTGGGCAAGCCTAGGAGTGAGGAAGCTGATTCCGAGATTTATTGAACCCTTATATATTTTACGTAAGATAGGACCTGTTGCCTACGAGTTTGCCTTGCCTCTACAATTGGCAAATTTGCACGATGTATTCCATGTTTCTCAGCTGAGAAGATATGTAGCCGATGCTTCTCATGTGATCCAACCCGATGATATTGAAATACAGGAGAATTTGAAAACTCATGTGGGGCCATTGAAAATTCTTGTTAGAGATGAGAAGAGACTGAGAAATAAATCTATTCCTATGGTCAAAGTCCAATGGGAAGAAAGGACACCTGAAGAGTCCACTTGGAAGCTGGAAGACGAGCTTCTCCAGCGATATCCCCAACTTAGAGATGTTTCAAGTTTTGCAGACAACATCTGTGTAATAATGAAATTGCACTTGATTAATGATTTAATTATGCATATTAAAAATTAATTAGATAGAATGTCTGATTAATTTAATTAAGTCACTTTTGGGAGAAAAAAGTACAGTTAGCGAGAGTTTTGGTATAAAAAAGCGTGTAAGCAAAATCACCTGGAACTTAAAAAAAAGTTGGGGAATATTACAGTAAAAATATTTTGAGCCAATGGGACAAGTATGAAAGAAGGTTAAATGAACAGGGTAAATAAATTGGTATCCAGTTGGAAGTTACTTAACTAAAGTAAAGTTTTATAACTTAAAAACACTTCAAATTTCACTAAGTCCCTCTGCAAACCTGATAGCTATTGTTGATTGAGCTCAAAACCAAATTCTTCATCTCTTAATGAAATCAAGTGAAGCAAGACCAATATTGCTTAGAATCTCAAGACAAACACAACCTATAATCTAGAATCCCTGAAAAACTAGTGTGTAGAGAGAAAACCACTGTAAAATTGGCAAACCCACTTGTGGTTAGAGGGATTGGTGAGTTGTTTGGTCTATATGCAGGTTTGTAATCCCATCCTTGAATAATTCTAGGTGAGTTCATGTTAAGAAACTAACATTTCCATGGATTCTATGAAGAATTGCATTTGAGGTTTTGTTTTTGTAAATGTGGCTTAAATAAGGTAGTTGGAGTGTGAATGAGGCTTAGGTCATGTTGAGAAAAGTGTTTAGAAGATGATTTTAATGGGGAAAATATATTTGGCAAATCGTTTAGAACACCTTCCGTAAATTTCAGAATTTATCCCTATGTTGTAACACCCCGTATGCATCCGGTCATGTTAAAATTATGTATGATATTAAATACAGTTATAATCACAATAGTTGAATTGAAATACGATAAGACTTTTTTCCTTTTTAATAAAGTTTTCATTTTAAACAATCCGCATTTAACAAAGTCTAAAACTATAATCATAACTCATATACAGTTTCAGAATAATGAAATTTAATGCTTACTTATCATACAGTACTTATTTATTGTTGCTAAGTGGTTCCCATAAACCAACAAAGTCAAATTCACAATTCTACCATTTCCAACACTAAACCAGTCTCGGTATTTTCTAAACTGGGACTGATTTACTTGTCTATAAATTCTTATATTTTAGTATGTTAAATTAGATACATCAAGCTTTCCAACAAGGTATCATAAGCCTAATTTGGAGTTGTATATCTCAAGAGATGTTGGTCGTAAGTTAACAGCTCAAAATTGTCGACAAGAAAATAGGTCCGAAAATAGAGGCTGAATTTGGGTGAGTTCCACATTACACAAGAAACTAGACATATCAAGCTTTAATTTGACATATGATACACCTTTTTTTGACAAGAAATGAATGTGATATTATATTTGAAAGTTCACGGCCAGAAGCTGTCAAAAACTGCATTTTGAATAGTCTCTACATATTCAAAAGCTGAGGACAATTTACATTGTATCAGTATCCCATATTTTAGGACAAGATAGTAGACATCCTAAAGTTTATTTTGGTACCTCATACGCCTCAAACAAAAAAGAATTGAGTGAGATATGAATTTTTAAATACAGAGGTAACTCCTAGATTTTTTAAAAATTTGGGAAACGCTTTGTTCTTATCTTCAACATATAGCAATCCTCCAATCATGTACCTATTTGACTCATGAAATGGCAACCACTACCCCAACAAACTAGGGTGCTCTTACATCCACAACAATTGCATCAACTTAGGACTCTTTCACCCCTTTCTTTCAATTACCAATTATGCATCCCTTTTTAACTTAACCAACAAGACACTATCTCATTCTTACATATTTCAGGCATATTATCATTAAGTCGCAAATATAATAATCACCAAACATGCAAATAAGCATCCATGTCCTTCCTTCATATAAGCAAAAGGTACAACATTACACATTGTCCAAATGTCTTTAATACATAATCATGGAACTTAGCTACAAAATACTATGCTCAAATTCTTGACTCCCTTTAACAACATGAGATACCAAAGGAGGTGAGCATAGGCTAAATCCACCAAAATAATGCTTGATGTATATATATCAAATGGATATAAAATGCAAATCCTATACTTGAGAACTACCAAATGACATGCATAACCAAAAGAATGCAACATCATCATGTATCAATCTAGTTCAAGTATGACCACTTGCCACCAGAGGCTCCTGTAATATCTGTACCTGAAAGGGGGTCCACACAACACGGGGTGAGATATACATATATATCTCAGTAAACTAAGGGTCCTTGGAGAATTTCTTCACCCCAAAGTTTAGTTGGCATAAAAGCATGACATTATGACAGTAAAACATATAAATATATAACAATGCAATGTGTGTGATAATTAATATACTGGCCAGAGATCTACAATGTATGCATTACGCAAGGAAGCAACCGTCTTGCAACATACCATGCATAAGGAAACAACAGTCTTGTGTGGCACACAAAACAATATACACAAAATGCTATACCTCACAATTCATGCAATTTACATATACCACAATCCACCCAGGACTTGGTGGAACAACAAAGAAATAAATTCCAAGGTCCGGAAGCTTGCCTTGTAACGCTTCCTACGCAATGATTGGTCCAAGCACCAAAGCTCCACAACCGCTAGCTTGCTCTCTAAGCAATAATCAATAACTTGCCAAATAATGACCTACTTGACAAGATTCAATTGCAATCGACATCAACACACCATCAATTGTAACTATGTAAATATAAACATATATTCATAATCAACAACACAAAGGAACTCACATATCATTCATATGGTCATGAGCTCACCTTCACTTGAAATATCTCAAGTGTCAAGGTCAAGCTCCATTGGCTCTTCCAATGCTTGATAAATCAAGTAAATCCACTTGCCTCCAACCTAGAAGCACTATGAACATAATCAATACCAGCAATCCATGTCACATTACTTAAAATACAAGAATTCAAACATTTAGGCCTAATTTAAGAAATTTGATGAAGATGAGAAAAATGATCTTCCAAATACATTTTTACCATTAAAATCATTATCTAAACATTTTTTCCAACTTGGCCTAAGCCTCAATCATACTTTATCATGCTCATTCAAAGACTCATTTCATAGAAAAACCTAGAAATGAAAGTGTTCATAAAACTCAATGGAAATATAGTTTCTAAACATCAAATTACCTATAATTGTGCAATGAAGGTTTTCCAAACTTCAAATCAAGCAATGCAACTCTCCTAGCCTCTCTTCCATGGATGGGTCGCCACTTTCATGCTGGAATATCTCACTAAACAAGGCTTTTTAGTGAAATATGGATTATAGGTTTTGATCTCCACTAGATTCTAAGCACTTTTGGTTCCATCCATTTATGATTTCTTTAAGAGATGAAGAAGATGTATTTTGGAACTCAACTACAATTACTTCAGTTTCTTCTCTCTGCTCAAGAAGGGGATGACCAATTTTGAACAAATATCTTGTTTCACTTGCTTTTACATAAAGCATAAAGTAACATTCAAGGTAATTCCGCATGTGTCATTTTATTTAATTTATAACATCTTATACAATCCACCTAATGTCACTTCAAACTTTGCCAATGACACTAAATAATGTCTCACATTATTATTTTACGGTACAGGGTATAATTTGGTTAATTATCGTTTTATCCCAAAATTCTCACTAATTGAAATTTTGCCCAAAAATGACTTTAATTCATTTAATTAAGTCTTTTTGCCCACTTACATGTGTCTTCCTATATTAATACACATATACCACATTGATTGAACTAAGTGTCACACTTTTTTTATCTATAATGTGTTTAGTTAATATTTAATGTAACTTTTATAATAAGCCTTTCAGTTAAATAATCTGATTATTTATGATTAAATACTTAATCCAATGCAATTTAGCATTTAATTTAGATTACGATTATTACATATGTAATGAGGTTTCTTGCATTCCAAGTAATGGATATTGCAGTGTTTGGTATTGATATGATCGTGTCCATGTTGTGGATAGGATTGAAGCAAGTGGACCGTCTTTGATTGATCAAGAACCGGGGGAATCTATGGATCTTTGCTTAGATACTTTAATTATTCTAGTATTGGTGAGTTCGTACAAAATGATAGTTTGAATTGCCTATGTGATTGATGAATATTGATGTATTCCAATATGCAATTGATTGACTGCATGACACCTTAGGGTAGGTGTCTATTTGGTAAGATTGAAACTTTGACATACAGTTGATTGTTTGCATACTTAGTGGTGAGACAAAGATTATTTGGAAGCTTCGAGCAAGTAAGCCTCCAGACCATTGGAGTTATCCCTTTATTGTTCTACCAAGCCCTAATTGGGTAGTAGTTATTATTGGTGTATGTAATTATAATAAAGTAGTTTAATGCATTGATATATGTAAGAATATGCACTGGGTGTGGAATAGGATGGTGTTTCCCTATGTTTTGTATGTTGCATGGCGACACGTAATTCATAATTAGTAGTTTAGCTAGCCAATAAGACTATTTGCATATGAGAATCCTTAGGATGGCGACAGTGCCAGAGGGATATCTTATGGAAATGCGTTACACATTGCATAGATATGTATATATTATATTATTTATTGTCATTGCTATTACACTTGAAGTGAACTCTGGGGTGGAGGAATCCTCCAGGATTCCTGGTTTACTGAGATATTTATCTCACCTTCCATTGTGGGCACCCTTTTTTAGGTACAGCCACAAAGGGTACTGAAGCCTCTATTGACAAGAGGCCATAGTAGATTGACTTGTACTGCATGTTGTTGACATGACTATCATTGTTGTTTATGTTTTGTATATTATGGACTTGCATATAGCAAGTTATTTTTGATGATTGTAGCATCATATGTTTATGTAGTCTTATTTGAGCGTATGTATTATTGACGCATGGAGGAGGGACTTAACCTATTATCATAGTTATTGGATATTTTTTATGTTGTTGATGCATGTAAAGGACTTTAATCATATGATGTGTATTATTTAAGTTCTCATTTATGTAATCTATGGACATTTATGTATTTTGATACAATTATGATAGAAGGGCTTGTACGCCTATTGGATAACTGAGATGATGTCAGTATTTATTGAATTGTTTATTAAGTTGAGATGTCATGTGAGAATTATCCCTAGATGTCCGAAAAACAAACGGAGAAAAAGGGCAGGTGTTTTGTGGAATTTTGTCCTAATCAACAAATGAAATTCAATTAATAAAATAAAAAAATAAGTTGTGGATGACTTGTATATGGATTTTGATAACTCTTTTTCTCTTTTATCCCCTTTCATTCTCCTTTTCTATTCATAACTTATTTTATTTTTTATTTTGTTGACATACAATGTCATTTTCTATAGCCACAAAGATTATAATTTGATAATGCCATGTGAAATGCTAGAAACATGTGAAGTGTATGGCTAACCCAATAATGAAAGTTTCGTAAGGGAACTGGAGTAGGCTACCATAAGACAAAAGATCTTCTTTCTAAAGAGATTCAGAACTATGATATCTATCCATTTTGTTTGGGCGATATTTAATCGAGATTAGTTGTTTTCGCAATTTGTATGAGTTATAATTACGGTTTGAATTGTTTATAATTACATTTTAAATTATTTATAAATACGAAAAGTGTTTTAATCAGAAAATAACATGTTTTCAAAAGAGAAAAAATTATCCGTGTTTTAATCATCTAATATGATTGTAACTGCACTTAATATCATACATGGTGTTAACAAACTGGTTCTAGAACGAAATGTTACACCTTTGGTTTCTAAAAAAGAAAAAAGTAATTATTGTATGCAAGTGATTTTATTGTATATATATATTCCATAAACGTGATTTTTTCCCAATAGAAATATACGAGTTTTTCTCGCACATACTTTGTATTAAGATATAAGTAACGTGCACCTGCATTTCATCTGTATATCTGAATTATTTTAAGTGTTTTAACATAAAGAAATGTTTTAATTAATTACTTTATACGAACTACTAAAATTAATTTTTACTATTATATACACTGATTTGATAATAAATAACCAAGTTGGTAGTTTTTCTCATTTTATGCATTCTTATTATGGATAACATTTGGTAACATAGGTCAACCTGTCCCCCCCTTTAACATATCACAATTAGGCGAGGTGGGTTGACCATCATTGGTGACTAGGTTAAAAATAAGAACACATTCTGTTTTTTAGAATATTTATTGTGGTTTTGGTCTCCCTGGCCACATGATCCTTGCCCAGATGTGAAATTTCTTTTCCCATTCCACTCATTCCTTTCACTTATATTTCCATTCATGTTCTTAAAAAATTTCCACAATTAGTAAAAGGAGCACCCAAAGGAGTGGTCTCGATCCACCAAAAATCCTCTTCCTGTTTCGAGACAAATTTATTTGCTTGAAAATAAAAATATTAGAAAAAATAAGAAATCATATTATATGCTAACATTTTACTTCTAAACAAATAATTTCTTTTAACATATTTATACAAGCCATAGTTTAAGATTAATTAATAATTTCAATATTATTATATAACAAAAGAATGACATCAAGCATGTAGATATATGCAAATAAATACATTATTGCATCGTGTAACTAGAATTTCATAAACGTCTAGTTTGATTGATATTTTTTTATGCCAAATCAAAAGTAAAAAAAAAAAAAACACTAATGAAACAATAGCATTATGACCCTAGTTTTTTTATCTCACATAATAACTATTAACACAAACTAATTGCCCATCAATATCATCTAACATTTAATATTAAAAAATAAATAAAAAATAAATAAATAAGCCGCGAATTGACCTCGCCCCTAATCCTGTTTAACCTACTTACATATGAGACATATTATGTTGAGTTGACTGGTTGTAATATATAACCCAATCCAACCCGCTCCGTATTGACTGGTTGGAAGATTGTCCCGTCCAGCTCAGCTCGTTTTGTGAATTCTTTAACCCTTGTTTCTCTCTTTAGTTCATGTAATTTGTTCTCATTCTTTCCTCAATTGCTTCCAATAGTTTCCTCAACTTTCTCTCTAGAGTTGTATTAGCATTGCCTTTTTTAAAAAAATGGAATCTTTAATTTTTCATACAAAAATTATTATTTCTAAATTTTTATTAGTTTCTATATACTATCAAGTGTCGTCCAAATTTTTTTGGGTGATTTCATCAATTGATCTTGGAGTTTTTAGCAAGGAATAATAGCTGAACAAATATTTTCTAAAATAGAAGATTCAAAGATTTGAAACTCACTTTTTAATTAAAGGAAATATACTTCTTATGTTATTGCAAAAAATATCTTCTTTTGCCATCGACTATAACTATGTACTCTAAGGTGTACATAGTTATAAAAATTAAAGCTATTTTTTTTCTCTTTTTTAAAATTGTCCACTGACGTGGAAAAGGAAGAAATTAATTTTTATATTATAATTATGTATTTCCTAAAATACATGGTTATAATTGGTGGCGGAAGAAAAAAATTTTATAGCAACAAGAGAAAAAAGTGACTCTTTAATTAAAAACATAAAATATTATTTCATTCAGTTGAAGAGAAAAATAAATTTTTAGATTACCAAAAAAGTCAACTAACCAAGTCTCCTGATTTAAACCAGGTCATTGAAACATTCTTTATGACTATATATATATAAAAATATGGGATTTATAAGAATTATGTTGTAGGAAAAGTGATTATGTTATGTTATAGAGATTTGTTTTGCGTGTCAGAGTTTTTTGTTTTTTTTGTTGCGGGCTCCACAAAATATTGTATGTGTAGAAAATTTTTTGTGGTAATGTTAAATGATAAATGATAAATCCTAAAAATATATATATTTATCACTGCAATAATCTTTGTTATAATCAATTGATATTTTATTTGATCTGATTAATTATGAAATAATATAATATGGGACTATGGGTTTCGGTTCCAAAAAGAGCGAAAAGCAAAGAAATGATTACCGGCCTCTTCGGGTTTTCAAAACATAATGATGCTTAAAAGATAGAATTTGTCTATCAGATGTACTTATATTCTCTTAATGGAAAAAGGTGCTGCCCTTCATGATAACTTTCTTTCACGTTCAATTAGCATACTGAATGAAAATAAAAATAATTATTAGTTGAAACAAAAGTCTAGAGTTTGAATTTTAAAAATAAAAAAGTAATTACTAACAGAATAATTTTTTATATAAATTTAACAGGACTTAAACCAAATTAGAGAAAAGAGAAAATAAAGAGTGCATAGTCCGTCATATATTATGCTAGCACTAAGGTTTGAAGTGATTGATTGCAAGCAGAATCTTAAACATATTCTAAATGGCGCCATTCGTTATGCAAGTAGTTACTCCAAAGCAGGAGAAGATGAAAAACATAAATGACGTTACTGAATGGTAATCGAGATTATTAACGACTCATGATGATTAGGTTTCATGTTTATTATGATATAGGAAAAGTGATTGTGTAATGTTATAGAAATTCATTTTGCGTGCCATATTTTTTTTCTTTTTTATTTTGTTTTAAAATGTGTGGGCCCCACAAAATGTTATGTGTGTAGGAAAGTTTATTGTGTCATGTTAAAGGAGGAAATGAAAACCCTTACTTAATTTGTTTAGTTTTGTAGAAGGATTTGTTTTTTCTTTAGTCAATGTAGATATTTACACTGAGTTAAAAATGATTTCGTTTTAAGTCAAAAATCAATGTATTTTTGTAATTATAATATATTTCAGGATTATAATAGTCTTTTTTCATTATAATATTTTTAACCCAAAACGATATTATTTTGGAAGCGAATGTAGATAACTTATCTACATTAACTATACACATATGTAGAATGTGCAAAACAATAAAGTTGCATTTTAACTATAATTCCTTAAAAAGATTTTCTCAAACTTTTGCAACCGATATTATTAAACTGGTCTCTAAAGTTTATATTTTATTTCAATTTGGCTTCAAATGAACAGTTGGCATTCATTTTTTTTTTTTTTTTTTTTGGAGTTTCTTGACAAATGTTTTGATCTACTAAAAAAGACACGGAGGCAATTACGTATGCCTAAAACAAAAATAACATATTTAAAACAAGTTTAATTTTTTTGATGAAAAATTAGAAATTTGAACCATTAGATTATTATAAATAGTGATTTTTTAAGAAATATTTTAAGAAATAAGATATTATACCTATTTTATTTATTTTTCTCAAACGTCATTATGAAAAAGGGTAAAATTCAATTAATATTATACTTAATGATGTTGAAGAAAGATATGTAAACTATGCATAAAAAGTAGAGATTATATCGTATTCCATATTTAAATATAAAAACTTATTAAACGACAAAGTTAATATTTTCTCGAAAACTTTTGAGAATCATATTGAAAACTTATTCTAAATATGTGTATCCTCGGATATTAGCAGGCTATTTTGGTTCATATATTAGTCAAATTCCAACGTCTGAAAATTGATAAAGGGAAATTGTTTTCTCCTCCCACCGTAAGAAATAACTATCTCATGTCACAAAAATATAAATAGATGTGCATGCAATTTTTTTTCTTTAACTTGTAGGCTCCATATTTATTATTAGTGTAGGAAAAAGAACTTCTCTCATATTAAATGAGAGAAGTATTATCCATTGATAAATGACAATTGTGATGTATCATGGGTGTATTTTAGATGCATCAGTTACATTTAGATTCAGTTCATCCCACTAATAAAAATATTACATGTCAAATGAGAGAAAAATAATTTGATAAATTTTTTTTAATTGATATATAATATTTTCATTAATGAAATAACTCTATAATTCCTACTAAAAAAAAAAAAAAAAAAAAAAAATAACTCTATAACATGAATAATACGAATTTATTCGGGTGTCAGAGTAAATCGAGGAGCATTTGTGTCCATTCAGAAGCTGTATTGACTTATCTCTCCATCCGAAATTATAGAAGGAAGGGAAAGAACACTTGAAAAAAGGTGGGTGCTCGGTTCCCAATATGAATGAAGAAGGGTCTGAGCGTGTCATCTTATGAAAGCTGCTAACCTCATGTCGTGTAGCCCAGAGAGAATTCAGATTTCAGAGTGGCAGGTTAGCTTCCAATACTTGGTAAAAGGTGCTAGACTCGCAGAGACTATATAAAGCAGTGTTTTAATTGACTCGATCTATGTACTGCATCATTGATTTAATAAGTAAATTACTGTTGATATATTAAAAAGTAAATAAACAATCCAAATTAGGTTGGTATAATTTATGGGTTTTATAATTTTCATGTTAAATAAGAATTAAAATCTTATGTCATAGAGATGAAAAGTATGTGAAATCAATGTATTAGAAAAAACTATATGTAGGACCCCATGTTAGCACGAAAATCAAAGGTTGTATAGGAAAAAATTAATTCTCATATTGAATGAGAATTATAAAATCCATAATTTATTAGGAGGAAAAATAAATCTTATGTTGTAGGAGACTTCAAATCTCATGTCATAAATACATTAAGTGTGAGATCCACCTATTTTTTTAAAAAAAGAGTGCACACATTTTTATGGTGAGTATAGGAAAGGTTTATTTTCTCATGCAACATAAGAAAAACAAATCCTTAGGTCACCAAAACTTAATCTAGTTAACTGACTCAAATTAATTGCGTAGTCAGGTATAAATAAATTAGGTATGTGTAAAAATTATTGGGTATGGTTTGACCTATTAGTCTATGTAGGTTCCAAATTAAAAAAATAAAAACTTTGGTCTAAGTCGGTTAACCTATTAAACATTCAATGATTAAAAGAATTATTATAATAATATTATTTTATTATTCAAAATTATTAAAATAAAATTTATTTATTATATTTTAAATAAATGTTATGATGTAGACGGGCCTGTAGGTTTATAGGCTCGACATGTACAAAAAAGTCTATTGCCTATTTTCTAAATAGATTTTTAAAAGTCTAGGCCTATTCTATTTTACTATTTATAATAAGTCAAGTTTGACTTAATATAGGCGAGGTCATAAATCCATATAGGCCAACTTAACCTATTTACATTCCTAGCTTAACCCATCTAAATGAATCCATCGAGTCGCAAAGATCTGGGTCAACTAGATCGATACGAGCGGATTTTAAAATATTCATATGAGAAAAGAGTGTAAACTTTGTACTCCTTAATTTTTTTAATTTTATATTTGAAGAGAGACTTATTAAATTCACAATCATAAGATTATTTTCTACTTATCATACCATAATACAGAACAATTATCGTAAGGCATTTTCTTGTGGTAAATCTACTTAATGCTATGCAAAGCGGGAAAAAGTTATTGGATAGCTACAAATTATAATATAAAATCAAATAACAATCAATTTATGAAATTATATAAATCAAATTGAAATGTATTAAATTATATAATAACACATTTTCAAATAATAATATAAACTTTTTAATAATGAAATTATACTAAAATATATTATTTAAAAAAAATAAATATCAGCTGTTAATTTAAATGAGTTAGTAATAACTATTTCAAGGGCACTTATTAAAAAACAAAAATAAAATATCGAGTAAAAAACTAAAATATTTTAAGTTTTTGATATATTAGATTCATCATTCGTGTTTAATTTAGTATAATTTTAAAGGTTAAAATGACGTACAGCTCTGGTGAACCGAAGTGTGATTGGAGGGATGGGGGGGTAGGTGCAAGTGCCGAGGCGTACTTCTGACTCAGTCGTCAGGAAAGAAAGGCACCGAATGATCGCCACCCAAGACATTTTCTTCGCCCTCCGCAAAGCCCCTTCACTTCGAGATTATTTACTTATATTCCTCGGTGTAAATGAAAGAATAAAAGTGTAAAAGAGAAAAAATAATCGGATAAAAATAAAAGAAAATATTAATATTGTGAGATGGAGCACCGAATTATTGGTGGTCTTGTAGCATAAAAAATATTTCCTTCACTTCATTCTAAAATTTTTAATCAAATAAAAAAAATCAACATATTTTCCATTACATAAATAAAAGTTAGGGTCATATTTATTTCATTTAAAATGAGATAAGTTAAATTTTTACACACACATAATAAAGGTGGATCTCATTTATATTTTTTTCTCCAATTATTTATGGATTTATTTTATAATTTTATTTCATTAACATAAAATAACCATCTCGAATAACATAATAAAAACATTTCTTATAAACTTATTTGGGGATTGAAATTCTTATGTCGCATAAGAATTTTGCCCACACAGAAAACATGTTGCTGTTAGTTTTTTTCTTTTTCTTTTTTTTTTATTAAACTTTCATGGGACCCATGCTATTGTGTTTGTGCAGGAATGAGTTGACATTTTCCTGTCACATATGAAACTTTTAACCCAACTTATTTAGTAAATTAAAATGATGTGGTTTTAAGATTTAAAATTAAAAAAAATGTTTTAATAAAATTAATATTAAATCTCAAAATGATATTGTTTTAAGTAGTAGTAGGAAATAACTTTATTTTCGACAAACATTATTTAATAAAAATATATATTTATTTCTTAATATTTATTAAATTTAATATATTTGTATTTTTAGATTAACATTTATTTTTAATTTAAATGTTTATATTTTATTTTCTGTTATATAATTTTTTAAAATTTTATTTTCACAATTAATTGTCAATTTTGATACAAAATCAATATGAAATTACTGTAAAATAAACATAACTAAGGATACCAATAATAATAATAATAATAATAATAATAATAAACATAAGTAATGTATAAAATTAAAATAAAATAAAATAACAAACATAAGTATACAATGCAACTGTTGTAATATTCTAAAATAATAATCGTATAAAAATAATGAAGAAAAAAATAAATATATATATATATATATATATATATGTATAAAATAAAATTGTATAAAAATGATAAAGAAATAAATAAGTAAATATATTAGTATAAAATAAAATAATAATAATGATAAAATAACATATATATATATATATATATATATATATTAAAATAGTAAATAATTAAAATAGTATAATAATAATACTAAATAAAATATATATATATATATATATATATATATATATATATATACAACTAGCAACGTGTAAAAAAAATAGCTGGCAACTAGTAGAAAAAGAAAAAAACAATTGAAGCTTATCAAAATGTGGATCTTCTAGATATTTAGTAACGTGTAAAAAAAGAAGATCAGAATGATAAGACTTGTACTAAATGCAATTATTACATTAGTAAAGAATAGTTAGATTTAGACAAAATCTTAGTTAGTTTGGTTAGAAATCAATTAGAAGTAATCATTAGAGGTAGTCAAAATAATCAAAAAACAAGGGCTATATATATGGGTACGTATGAATCAAAATAAGAAAAGAAGGAACGCAAACGTAGAAAAGAAAAGAAAAAACGATTCGAAGAACAACGAGAAAGAGAAGTAAATGGAGAGGATGAGAAGGTAGTATTGATCTCTCTATTTTCTTCCTTTTAGTTATATTCTTTTTTTATTGATTTAAGAAAATTGTAATGTTGTTATTCTGCCAAAATATTTTTTTCTCTCTTTTATTAAGTATTATTTGCATCTACATTCTTACCTTAATTTTTCTTTTAATTCTGTTTTAACTCTTATGTTATTAGTATATTCATTAAATTTTAAAATTTTCTTAGTAGTAAGATACAACAAAATATTTGGTACCAAATAAATATTCAAAGAATGTATAATTTTAACTGTAATGTACTGTTGTGAACTGACCCATAAAGTTTTGGATCAGATAGTTAAATGGTAAGGGACGCCTTATCATGGTTTGAGCTCCGCCATACAGAACTTTTCACATGCAAGAAACCCACATAAATTGGGTATTTAAATAGTTCCAGTTAAATATTATACACCGTAGTGTTTATTATTATTCTACTGCTATTTCATTTTTCTATTAATTGAGAGAATGATATTTTCTGTTACTACAGCTGGAAATGGTTATAGTTAAAAAAAGAAAAAGAACCTCAATATTATTGAGAATTTTCTCATGTTTTATTTGTTGCTAACATTTACAGAAAATCATAATGCCTAGCCTAAGCTTGTCAGGTGAAGGATGGAGTATGAATCTTTACTCTTACGATGATCGCATGGAATTATATATTGTAGTAGGAAATCAAGGAGCTGCTGCAATATTCTATACTGAAAGTGTGGAGACCTACACCTATATACTAGATTAGAATAAGACCCATGTATTGTATAATTAGGTGATGTAAGGATGTAAGATACAAATAAAGTGATGTAATATGTAGTAGGATGTAGGACCATTGCAAAATATTTCCAGTGTGTACTTGACTCAATGATATGTATAAAGTGACGTTAGTAGATCTTTGTTTAAATTTCTTTTTTAATTTTCTTATCATCAATATTAAAATTTAAAGAACTCATATAACATCCCTTATAAGAGTTAATATTAAGGGTTGTTGCATTTTATGGTATTAGAGCAATGGTTCAGGTAAACAAAAGACCCAAACTATTATGGTTGCTTGGTATTTTGTCATAAGATCATGCATATCTTGAGTTATTTTAATGAGCCTGATCAACTCACTATCATAAAATAATCTATGTAGATCTATGGCAGATACAAGACAGATATCTTCTGCAACTTCTGAACCAGAAATTAACCCAGTAACGGATGCGGTTACCCGAGTGGCAGAAGCTCTTAGAGAACAAACTGTAACTAATCAGCAAATTATCCAGGAACTGAGGGAGGATCGTGCAACCAGAAATCACAACCATAATTCTGAAAGTGAAAATGGACCTAGAAGTGCAAATACTCAATGAGGACTTAATTCTGATTATAAAGGACTCACTAAATTCCGTAAGCATAAACCTTCTACTTTTCGTGGAGATTATAACCCTGAGGTAGCCATGGAATGGGTGAAAGAACTTGAGAAAATATTTTTAGTAATGGACTGTCCTAATACTCATCGTGTAAATTTTGCCACATACTTGTTGATTGGAGAAGCAGAGCATTGGTGGACAAATACCAAAAGATATTACCAAAGCCAAGGAACATAGATTACTTGGACAATCTTTAAAGATGCCTTTTTAGAAAAATACTTTCCTCAGAGTGCAAGAAACTGAAAAGAAATAGAATTCCTTGAACTGAAACAAGGAAACATGACTGTTGGAGAATATGTGGCAAAATTTGAAGAATTATCCAGATATTCTAATTATGTACAGAATCAACCTAATGAAGAATGGTTATCGACTAAATTTGAATCTGGACTAAAACCTGAGTTAAAAAGTATGATAATAGGACACCAAATCCAGAATTTTTCATCATTAACAAATAGGTGTAGAGACATTGAAGCAAGCACGAAGGAAGCTGAGGAGGGAAAAGAGAAAGACAGAGTTTCAAGTAGGAGAAAGAACGATGACAACAATAAAGGGAGGTTTTCACAGGCACAAAACTCAGGGAATAACTTTGCTAACTACAGAGGAAGGAAGAATATAGGATAGATGAATTATCAGATTCAGGTATGTCCAAAGTGCAAAAAGAATCATGTTGGAGAATGCCTAGCAGGAAGAGTTGTATGCTTTAAATGTGGAAAACCTGGGCATATGTTGAGGCAGTGTCCTCAGAATCAAGGTCAGAATTCATCAACGCAATCTGCAACAAGAGGAAGGGTTTTCACTCTTAGTGGTCAGGAAGTGGCTCAATCTTGAAATTTGGTTAAAGGTACGGTTTAATACAAGATTCTCTTATAACTGTACTTTTTGATTCTGGAGCATCTCATTCTTTCATCTCTTCATCTTCTGCTCAAAAGTTAAAATTACCAATATCCATTCTATCTTCTTATCTTGAAATCTTTCTTCTTACTGGAAAGAAAATCACCACATTTCAAGTATGTAAAAATTGTCCTCTTCAAGTCGAAGAGAAAGAGTTTAGAATAGATTTAGTTTATTTACCTATGATTGACATTGATGCAATCCTTGGTATGAATTGGTTGTCTGCAAACTGTGTGGTCATTGATTGTCATAATAGAAAGATAATTTTCACAAAAGAGTCAGAACTTCCTAGTGAGTCTTTATTCTTGTCAACTTTCCAACTTAGGAAGAGTATGTTAGATGGAGCACAAGGATATGTTCTCTTTAATCTTTCAGAAACAAAGGCTAAACCTGATGCAACCAGTATTCATATTGTCTCTGAATACTTAGAGGTTTTTCCGGATGAAATTCCAGGTTTACCCCCAAATAGAGAAATTGAATTTTTCATTGACCTAATACCTGGAGTAGGGCCAATTTCTATTGCACCCTATAAGATGTCACCCGTAGAACTTGTTGAACTAAAGAAACAATTAGAGGAACTTAGATCAAAACAGTTTATCAGACCAAGTGTGTCACCTTGGGGAGCACCAGTGCTCTTTGTCAAGAAAAAAGATGGAAGTATGAGATTGTGTGTGGACTATAGGCAATTAAATAAAGTCACCATTAAAAATAAATACCTTTTGCCGAGGATAGATGACCTTTTAGACCAGTTGAGAGGAGCCACAGTGTTTTCTAAAATAGACTTGAGGTCAGGATATCACCAGATTAGGATTAAGACTGAAGATATTCGAAAAATAGCCTTTAGAACTAGGTATGGACATTATGAGTATCTAGTGATGGCTTTTGGATTGACAAATGCTCCAGCAGTATTTATGGATTATATGAATAAAATTTTTAGACCTTACCTAGATCAATTTGTAGTGGTGTTTATAAATGATATTTTAATATATTCTAGGAATAAAGAGGAACATAAGGAGCATTTAAGGATAGTATTACAAATTTTGAAAGATAACCGATTGTATGCTAAACTTTCAAAATGTGATTTCTAGATGGAAGAAGTTAAGTTCTTAGGGCACGTTATTTCAAAAGAAGGAGTGACAGTTGATCCAAGTAAAATTGAAGCTGTAATGCACTGGGAGAGACCTAAGACTATTACTGAGATAAGGAGTTTCTTAGGATTAGCAGGATATTATAGAAGATTTATTAAGGGATTTTCACAATTAGTATTACCTTTAACTAGGTTGGCTAGAAAGGAGTCCCTTTTGTTTGGACACAAGAATGTGAAGATTTTTTTTCAAAATTTGAAGAATAAGTTAACATCTGCACCAATTTTAATAATCCCTGATCCTTTAGGAAAATTTGAGGTTTACAGTGATGCATCTAGAAAGGGTTTAGGATGTTTCTTAATGCAAGAAAGAAAAGTTGTAGCTTATGCATCAAGACAATTGAGACCATATGAGGAAAATTATCCAACTCATGATTTAGAATTGACTGCAGTAGTTTTTGCCCTTAAGATTTGGAGACATTATTTATATGGAGTCAAATTTGAGGTTTTTAGTGATCATAAGAGTCTTAAATATTTATTTGACCAAAAAGAATTGAATATGAGGCAAAGGAGGTGGATGGAAATTTTGAAAGACTACGATTTTGAACTTAAATACCATCCAGGAAAAGCTAATGTGGTAGCTGATGCTTTAAGCAGAAAATCTCTCCACATGTCACATTTAATGGTCAAAGAAATGGAGTTGTTGGAAAAATTTAGAGACATAAGATTATCTGTGACTGTATTTCCTCGAAGTTTACGTATTAGTGAAATAAAAATAGATAATGAGTTGATATATAAAATTAGGAAAGCTCAGCAGGAAGAATTACGAAAAAATTATTCAGAATTTTTTTAGAAGGTGTGTCAAAACTTTGGGATAAAATTTTATTCAGGAGAGGGGAAATGTAATATTCTGAAATAATAATTGTATAAAAATAATAAATAAATATATATATATATATATGTATAAAATAAAATTGTATAAAAATGATAAAGAAATAAATAAATATATATATATGTATAAAATAAAATAATAATAATGATAAAATAACATATATATATATATATATATTATATTAAATAATTAAAATAATATAATAGTAATACTAAATAAAATAAAATAATATATATATATATATATATATATATATATATATATATATAACTAGCTATAAAAAAAAATAGCTAGCAACTAGTAGAAAAAGAAAAAACAATTGAAGCTTATAAAAATGTGGATCTTCTAGATATTTAGTAACTTGTAAAAAAAAGATTACTAAATGCAATTATTACATTAGTAAAGAATAGTTAGATTTAGACAAAATCTTAGTTAGTTTGGTTAGAAATCAATTAGAAGTAATCATTAGAGGTAGTCAAAATAGTCAAAAAACAAGGACTATATATAGGTACGTATGAATCAAAATAAGAAGAGAAGGAACGCAAACGTAGAAAAGAAAAACGATCCGAAGAACAACGAGAAAGAGAAGTAAAGGGAGAGGAGGAGAAGGTAGTATTGAGAGTAAAACTTTCTCTCTATTTTCTTCCTTTTAGTTATATTCTTTTTTTTATTGATTTAAGAAAATTGTAATGTTGTTATTCTGCCAATTTTTTTCTCTCTTTGTAAAAAGTAGGGGAAAGACTGCTTAGAGTATTCCCTTCCCCAAACACTCACGAAGTGGGTATTTGAACTGGGTCGGCCCTTTTTTTTATTAAATATTATTTGCATCTACATTCTTACCTTAATTTTTCTGTTTTACCTCTTATGTTATTAGTATACTCACTAAATTTTAAATTTTCCTTAGTAGTAAGATACAACAAAATATTTGGTACCAAATAAATATTCAAAGAATGTATAATTTTAAGTGTAATGTACTGCTGTGAACTGACCCATAAAGTTTTGGGATCAGACAGTTAAAGGGTAAGGGACGCCTTATCATGGTTTGAGCTCTGCCATACAGAACTTTTCACATGCAAGAAACCCACATAAATTGGGTATTTAAATAGTTCCAGTTAAATATTATACAGCGTAGTGTTTATTATTATTCTATTGCTATTTCATTTTTCTATTAATTGAGAGAATGATATTTTCTGTTACTACAGCTGGAAATGGTTATAGTTAAAAAAAGAAAAAGAACCTCAATATTATTGAGAATTTTCTCATGTTTTATTTGTTGCTAACATTTACAGAAAATCATAATGCCTAGCCTAAGCTTGTCAGGTGAAGGATGGAGTATGAATCTTTACTCTTACGATGATCGCATGGAATTCTATATTGTAGTAGGAAATCAAGGAGCTGCTGCAATATTCTATACTGAAAGTGTGGAGACCTACACCTATAGATTAGATTAGGATAAGACCCATGTATTGTATAATTAGGTGATGTAAGGATGTAAGATACAAATAAAGTGATGTAATATATAGTAGGATGTAGGACCATTGCAAAATATTTCCAGTGTGTACTTGACTCAATGATATGTATAAAGTGACGTTAGTAGATGTTTGTTTAAATTTCTTTTTTAATTTTCCTATCATCAATATTAAAATTTAAAAAACTCATATAACATCCCTTATAAGAGTTAATATTATGGGTTGTTACAACTGTCATCTCCAGCTGTTTCCTCTCTCAAGCTTGACATTTGGAAGAAAAAATCCTAATATTAAAAAAAAACCTAGATGCTAATTGAAAATTGATCATGAAAATACCCAACATGAAAACTAATTAAATCCAATCTTTCTTTCAATGATTTATTCAACCACAAACTCTTTCGTTCAAGGGTTATATTATACTGTTGAAAAAATTCATTTTTCGTATATATAAAAAAAGCACTTTCACTATTTGTGTTTGTGATTTACCATGTATTACTTATTGTGATTTTTCTCTTCTTCACGAGAGCATGTTGATTTCTAACTTTGAATATCAAAACTGCACTTATTGTACTTTTATGAAGAGTTTTATTAAACTGTTGTTACTGCAGAGAAGTTGTAGCTGGCATATACTTTTCAGAATACGATTTTGTATCCTGAAAAACATATGATTGCTGCATGGAACAATGTCTTTACAACAACTGAAGAGACATATTTCCTTTTTATGTATCTATCATCTCTTCACTATCCCTTTTGCTTGAGGTAGAGTAGTACAGGAAGGCAGAGGCCAAAGAGTAAAAGGCTTTCCTTCATGGGCTGTGGACCATGTTAAGTAGTTGAATGTCTTTCATGGGTTGTGGACTATGTGAAGTAGAGTATGATAATTAGTTGTAGCTTATTATGTAATAGTTAGGGAGAGGCTGCCTACGTGGCAGCAGAACATTGTAATAATAAATAGGATGATGTGTGTAATGAGAACATTATTGAGAAATTAATACAAATCAGTTGACAGTTATTCTGTTACAGAGAACCCTCTCTTTATCATTGGTGCTTTCATTACTGTGAAGTCAAGATTCCAATGCCCATCGTTAACATGAAGATTCAGAAGCTTGCAGATGAATTTCTGCAATATCGTGAGCAGAATAACCAGAGGATTGAGCAATTGTTTGTGACAATGGAAGCACACTTTCAAGAAATGTAGAATAAGTTTCGGGAATCGCTGCTTCATTCGCAAGGTTCAATTTCTACAATTACAGTGACAACATGGGTTCACCACCACATCGTGTTGCTACTAACCATGCCACAAATAACGATGATCCACGATCTATTTTGAAATTTATCAAACTTGAAATACCAAAATTTGATGGAAAATACCCAAATATATGGATTTTCAAAATGAAATTGTTCTTCAAGATCCAACAAGTTCCAGAACAATTCAAGATTGAATTAGCTGAATTGTGAATGGATGGGGTAGCAGCGGATTGGTTTCAATGGGTGTTTAGCAGCGGCACTATCAAGTCATGGCAAGCGTTTGTTCGTGCAATTAGGGAAAGCTTTGGGCCTTCCAATGACAAGGACATTGGGGGGGAGGGGGTTTAGCCAAGCTAATGCAATCGGGTTCATTGGCAGATTGCATGGCCGAATTTCAGAGGCTAATGAAATCAAGTTTCCAATGTGAGTGATGATCTATTGATGATTTATTTAATAGCTGGTTTGCAACCAGAACTACAAGGAGCAATTCAGTTACGATGGCCTACTTCATTACACAAGCTATGCAATTGGCCATAGCTTATAATAGCCACCATGGAAAGTTGCGTTCTTCATTTCAAAATCAACCGAAGAAGTTATTTCATAAAACCAATGTAGGGGGAACATCATAGAAGGTAAATTCTAATACATCACCTTCGGTATCAGCTTCAAATTCTACTTTGCCCATTAAGAAAATGTCATCTGAGGAATTGGCAAAAAAGAGAGAATTGGTATTGTGTTATGTATGTGATGAGAAGTGGTCAGCTAAACATCGTTGCAAGGCAAAAATGTAGGTTATGTTAATTGACACTGATAAATCAGATGGGGAATCAAAGGAAGAGATCATTTGGCGTAAAGAAGATTCCAAAGAACCTCGAATGGATGCTGTCTGGGAGAACAGATGCAAAATCATTGGTGTTTCGACAGTTGTAGGTAACTTTGAAGTTAAAATTTTGGTGGATTCGGGCAACTCTCATAACTTCATTCAAAGAAGTTTGGCTGGAGAGTTACAACTAACTATGGTTCGATCAACGAAAATAGGAATTCTTATGGGAAATGCTGAATTTTTGACATGTGAGAAGAAGTGTTTACAAGTGCAGATATTAATTCAGGGTTTGTTCTGATGCATTGGAGTACCAATGTGGACTATGCAAAGGAATTTACATATAGTAATGTATATATCCTACCAAAAACAAGTCATTTATGGATATTATCAGGAAAATCGTGTAGGTCCGGCCCCGCTTTTTTCTCACCCTGCATATGGTCTTTTTTTCTTGGGTGCTCATTTTGTATGGGCTTTTAGTTTAATGTTTTTATTCAGCGAGCGTGGTTAATGGCAAGAGCTTATTGAATCCATTGTTGTGACTGACTTATATGTATTGGACTTGTGTAACCTAATTATAGTATTGGGAATGCAATGGCTAATCACCTTGGAGAGAGTCACTCACAATTATGGAGAACTACCTATCGAATTTACATGGAACAACAAACTGATTTTGCTGAAAGGTAATGAACGACAACAAAAACATGAAGTTGGAAGTGAGGATGACACAACATGTCATGCCTTACTAGTTCAGAAATAGAATAATGAGCAGTTAAAGGTGAGTTCCAGATTCAGGATAAAAGTTTCAGCAGAATTAGGAGTGTGTTAGTGATGTACGAGCATGTTTTTGAGCTACCTAAGACACTGCCTCCTTTCTGAGAAATGACACATTCTATTCAACTGGCGGATGAGTCTAAAGCTGTTAAGGTCAGACCTTATCGATACCCTTATAATCAAAAAGAAGATATTGAAAGGCAAGTGGCTGAGCTCTTAAATCCTGGTTGGATTCAAAAGAGTCATAGTGCATTTTCTTATCCAGTTTTGTTAGTTAAGAAACATGACAATACTTGGAGAATGTGCATTGATTACAGGGCCCTAAATGCATTGACTGTTAAAGATGCTTTTCCTATACCCATTATAGATGAGCTACTAGATGAATTGTATAATGCCAAACTATTTAGTAAGCTGGATTTGCGTTCAGGGTACCACCAAACTCGTATGAAACCTGAAGATATTCATAAGATGACATTCAGAACTCATGAAGGCCATTATGAATTCAAGGTTATGCCATTTGGTCTTACAAACGCTCCTGCAACCTTCCAAGCTACTATGAATAGGATCTTTAGACCATTCCTTCACAAATTCATTGTCGTTTTCTTCGACAATGTGTTGATTTACAACTTATCATTGGCAGACCACAAGGATCATTTGGAAACAACAATGAATTGCTTGATTGACAATTTTTTTTTTTCAAATCGAGCAAGTGTGAGTTTGGTGTAAGTGAGACTTCATATTTGGGCCATGTTGTGACTGCAGAGTGTGTTAAGGCAGATCCTAAGTAGATTGAGGCTATGTTGGAGTGGCCAAATCCCAAATCCATTAAGCAACTCAGAGCTTTTTTAGGGCTGACAGGCTATTACAAGAGATTTGTACAAGGGTATGCTTCTTTAGCTCATCCTTTGACTGAGTTATTAAAACATGATAAATGGAAATGGACCTCAGATGCAGCAGCTGCGTTTCAAGCTTTGAAGGTAGCTATGTCTACTACTCCAGTCATTTAGTTACCGAATCTCAACTCTTCTTTTGTAGTGGAATCAGATGCGTCCAATGTGGGTGTGGGGGACAGTACTATTACAAGGAGGAACACCAATATCTTATTTCAGCAAGAAGCTAGGTCCTAGAACAGCTGTAGCATCTGCTTATGTAAGAGAACTTTATGTTATAACTGAGGCAATTAAGAGGTGGCATCACTACCTAATTGGTTGCTATTTTGTGATCAAAACTGACCACCAAACTTTAAGGGAGTTGTTGAGGCAGACGATTCAAACTTCAGTCCAGCAAAAATACGCTTATAAATTGATGAGGTCAAAGTTTAGTATTGAGTATAAGTCAGGCTCTTCTAACATTGTGGCTGATGCACTCTCAAGACAATTCTCAGAAGAGGAAACAATTAGATGTTGTGTCGTTCGTTCAGAACCTACACTTGATGTATGGCTAAAGATCAAGGAGGAAAACAAGATTGATCAGGAGTTAATAGCTGTTCACAAAGCAATGGATGAAGGTTCACAAACTGATCATGAATTGTCTAGGAGAGATGGGATGTTATTCCATAATAATAAGTGTATGTTAGGGTCTCAATCTACATTAAAAGCTCTTTTGATGACAGAGGCTCACTGCACACCCATGGGAGGACATGCTGGTGTTCAAAGGACATCTCTCTGTTTATCTACCTCTTTCATATGGAGGAATATGAGGAAGAATGTCAAATCATTTGTTAAAGAATGTTCCATTTGCCAACAAATTAAAAGTTCAACACAAGTTCCTTTTGGGTTGTTGCAAACATTAAAAATACCTTATGCTATTTCTGATGACTTGACACTTGATTTTATCATTGCATTACCAAAGTCCAATGGATATGCAACTATATTAGTAGTAGTTGACCGGTTGTCCAAATATGGTCAGTTTGGACCATTACCAGCTACATACACTGCAGCTACAGTCGCTACTTTATTCTGTGATATGGTTGTGAAACACCATGGCTTTCCTAGATCCTTGGTTTCTGACAGGGACCCTATTTTCATGAATAAGTTTTGGCAGCAATTGTTTCAATTGAGCGGGACTAAATTACTTGCTAGCTCTTCATACCACCTACAAACTGATGGACAATCGAAGTACCAACAGGTACATTGAACAATACTTATATGCTTTCTGTTTTGAACAAAACACTCGATAGTCTCAATTGTCATGCTGGGCTGAGTTACATTATAATACCTCAGTGCAGTCATCAATTCAAATGTCTCCCTTCCAAACGGTGTATGGCAATTCTCCAACTCTGACTCCTCAATATCACAAGGACACTGTTCGAGTTGCGGCAGTGGATATGATGTTACAACAGAGAGGTGAGGTATTGAACATACTCAAAGTTCACCTACAGAGAGAACAACAGCGGATGAAGACTCAGGCTGGCTGCCATCGTCAGGAACGTTTCTTTCAAGTAGGAGATCGTGTGTTAATCAAGCTCCAACCGCACCGTCAAGTGTCAGTAGCAAGGAGAGCTAATCACAAACTTGCCAAGAGTTTTTTTGGTCCATAAACTATTGAGAAAGTCATCAGTCCTGTTTCCTATAAGGTCAACCTACCTGAGGGAAGTTTGATTCACCCCATTTTTCATATCTCTGATTTGAAAAAAGTTTATGGTTCTTCGGGTCCTAGCTTTGAACCATTACAAGCAGGGAGCATTGATAACAAGCCTGTCCAGGTCCCTATTTCTATATTGGCATCTAGGTACACTACAATTGGAGGCAAATATGTGCTTCAACGGTTAGTGCAATGGTCTACTACTGTGCCAGAATATACTTCATGGGAGAATGCTGAGGAGCTGCATCATGCCTATCCCAACCTTGAGGACAAGGTGGCTGCCGAAGGAGGGGAAGATGTTATAGGTAGATTAGTACAGGAAGGCAGAGGCCAAAGAGTAAAAGGCTTTCCTTCATGGGCTTGTGGACCATGTGAAGTAGCTGGATGTCTTTCATGGGCTGTGGACTATATGAAGTAAAGTATGATAGTTAGTTGTAGCTCATCGTGTAACAGTTAGGGAGAGGTTGCCTAGGTGGCAACAAAAGATTGTAATAATAAATAGGATGATGTGTGTAATGAGAACATTTTTGAGAAACTAATACAAATCAGTTGGATAATTATTTTGTTACAGAGAACCCTCTCTATATCACCTTCACCTCTACAACCTTATGCTCCACTCACCCAAAACCGACTCACCTCGTCCCCCTTCCTTGATCCCTCAACGATCCCCCACATTTGCTATCGGTACCTCTGCTCTTTCTCAATTTTTCCTCTTATAATATAAGTTAATCAACAAATGAATCTCTCTATTTAAGACTTATATAATTCGAGGAATGTTATATTTATAAATTTTTTGCTTACAAATTTTTACAACTAAATCTTAACCGTTAATTTTCATTGATTTTACGGTTATTGAGAATTAATAATTAATTAATAAGTGTGATCTAATAAATTATACCCATTAGATTAGTGAAAATCAATAGTTAAGATTTAATTGTAAAAGTTTGTAAGCAAATTTTTTTGTAAATATAATATTACTCGTATAATTTACAAAAAAACTTAAAAAAGTATATTAGATTCGCATACGTCAATTTATTACCTTATGTATTTTTTATTTCTTTTATTAAGGTAAAAAACTAGGAGTTATTGTGGCTTTGTCAATGTTAGTTGGTAGCATGTAGAGAATACGCTAGTGCACTTGGTATCTTATAAGATGCCATATGAATTAGTGTATTTCCTAATATTGGCTGCTCCCCTTATATAAATTTCCTCCCCTTTTTATCTTTTTAACCTGCATTGTCACATTTCGCATCCTCTCTTACTTTCATATATTTTTAACCCGCACAGTCATTCTTCTCATTCTCTCTAAATTTCACTCAAGACTTTGTATGATTTAAAATGAGTTATTATTATTATTATTATTTTTTGATAAGAAATCTGAAAGCTTATAATATTTTAAAACAAAAGATCAGTATAAAAATTTTCTTTACCACTTACTATCTATCTAATCACGATTGAATCAAAGAGAGAGAATGTTAAAAAGTTTTTGAAAAAAGAAAAAATGTTGATCCAATGGTGATTAGATAGGTAGTAAGTTGGTAGTAGAAAATTTTGGTAGTAAGAATATCCCTCTTCATATTTTAAAACAAAAGATCAGTATAAATAAGGCCTTGGGCACTCTTTAAGCCTGTTGCATTATCCACTCTTCAAGCCCAATGGGCTCTTGTATGAGGGGGCGTGTTGATCTTTGGTTGGATGTTAATGTGGCCTTTATAAATTCTTTACACGAATAAAAAAAATCATTTCATAATTTCATTAGAATACTTCATTTGGCCACACTCCAATCCATGTATGGAAAACGGAAGTGTTGTGGTAGCCATCTTTCAAGCCATTTCGGCAAATGAATTTCATTGCACTATTACTTTTCCCTTTGACAATCTCCTTTTTTCTTCATCTGAATCTTGAATTATGTGTACGAATCTTTCTTCCTCATCTTCTTGTCCTAAAAGAACATATCATCTTGGCCATATAGCATGCTCTAGCTATGGCTAGCTAGCTAGCTAGCTTGCTTGAAATTTATTGAAATGGTATGCTTGAATAGCTAGTGGTGTATTATTGACGACCCGATATTGGTGGGTGTACTGCACAATTAATTTGAGACAAGGAGGGTGTACCTTACGTTTGAGGGTGTCATTTGTTGTTCAAAACAATCTCATGTGCCATGTCTTGCACCGAAAAATATTTTCGGTATTAAGAATGTACCAACTATTCGATACATTTATATTTTTTGTTTTTATAATTATTTTTTTCATATCTTTTTTTCATTTTTGATATAAGAAAATACATATTTCCGTTATATCAAAAATCTATTAGTCTTGTGCCTTGTTGTGAATCTTATTATTAAGGAAAATATGTTTATCATATTATATGATATAATTTTATCTTATATAACACAAAAAAGCAGAGTTAGAACCCATAATTTTTTTTTTTTGTATAGTGCATGAGATAAATTATATCAAACATATTCCCATATTATCAAACCACGTGTATTTTATAAGCGATATGGGTTATTGAGACATGGATGTGACTGGCTTTTGTTGTTTGCTAGTATTTCAATTGGGAATTAAAACAAAGTGAATAATTAAAGAAGTCTCGTGTAATCCTAGAGATAAATATAATGAACCAAAATCATCGGTCGAGTGACTTAAATTTTATGGGATATATATATATATATATATATATATATATATATATATATATATATTATATATATATAGGGTGTTCGTGCCTTCGTGGCAATAATTATGTCCTTTAGTACTGCTTTTAAATATATTTGAGCTTTGAAATAATTTCTGATAAAAACTATATTTAATGACATAATTTTTTTTTATATTCAGAGAGAGTGCGTATTTAATGAATAATATATCAGAAAAAATAAAATAAGTTATTTTGTTATGTATGTCAATTTAAATTTCTAAATAATCAGTGAAATTAAAAAAACAAAAAAATATTTCTAAGGATGTTATATTCAAATACTTAGTGGTTTTGTTAGCAGTGGCGGACGCAGAAAATTATATGAAGGTGGACAAATTTTTTAATAAATTCAACTTATAAAATTTTAAATAAAATATAATTTAATAAGTATATTAAATTGATGAATTTAACATAGATTATTTCATTGCCATATGCCATGTCAACAATGAAAGTGGAAGGATAGGATGTGATTAAAAAATATTTTTCCGCTTCTATTTTCGGCTGAAAAGCTGTTAAAACTAATTTTAATACCAAATATAATCACATTGGACTAAAATAAATCCAAAAATAGCCTGCTAAAAAACTCTTAGGCCCAATGGGTTAAAACTGATGGATGGGTTTTAGGAGGCCTCACTTTTCTGAAAAAATGCAAGGTTAATTCACATTCACAAATTATGGTTTTAATATTTGTATAATGCTAAATAAATAAATTTCAAAAATTATAGCAAACTACAAGTATTTTATACCCGTTTTTTTTTTCCTTTTTCAGTTGTTGGGCTCAAACCCGTACTCATGTAAAAACTCGATTAGTTAAAAGGCTTCAGGCTGTATATGAAAGGCCCGAAAGTGAAAATACTTCAAGGCCGTCCCGTTTCGTTAACCTTTCTTTATACTAATTATTCAAAAGTCCTTATCTGTTCTCTTTCTCCTAAATATATTTTTCACCAGCCCTAACCTATCCCAGCAAACGCAGACCCAACATATTTGTCTCTATTTCGACCCTTGTTCGAGGCACTTCGAGCTGTCCATCAAAGCTGATATAATCACAAGACTCACAAGTCACAACCCACCACTTTGGTGGAAGAACAATAGCATGAAGTATAAGACTTTATCAAATGTGGCAAAAGATATATTAGCAATACCAGTCTTTACAGTCGCATCTGAATCAACATTTAGTGCTGGAGGAAGAGTCATTGATGCTTATCGGGCAAGTTTGACAGAAAATACAGTTCAAGCATTAATTTGCGGTGCAGATTGGTTACGTAATAAGTATGACATAAAGAAAAAGCAGAAGGTATTAATTTTCTTAATTTAGATTGTTTTATATCTTATGATATTATAATTGAATATCAAAAACAATCTGACTTGTTTTTTGTTTTTTATGTAGGATGAGGCAACATCGCAATATATTAAATTGTTGATATGAGTATATTAAATTGTTTAAGCAGAATTTGTAGTTTTTTTATTCTTTTGGATTTGCAGAATTTGGTACTACTTTAGTTTATTGATTAAATAGATTTTTTGAATGATTCTGTTCTATATTATGTTTTTTGGGTATACATTGAATTTATGAATCTTTGTGGAATTATTAGTGCTGTAATGCTGTTGATTGTATATTCTATTTGGATATACATTGAATTTTTGTGGAATTATGGTGTTTTTTTTAAAAGGCTAACAGGCTAACAGGCTTCATACAGGTTTTTATTTTTTGTAAATAAACCAGGCCACAGGCCAATATTATATTCGTGACAGGTAACAGGCTAAGGCCAGTCAGACACGTTTAAATACAGGCTTGACCCGTTAAGATCAAAGCTCGGCTCGGCTCGGCCCGTTAACACCCCTAGTCATTTTGGATGATATATTAAAAAATTATAATGAAAAATATTAATATAATTCTAAAATAAATTATAATTACAAAAATATATTGATTTTTGCCTCTAAACAACATCGTTTTGAGTTTAATGTGAATAAATTATCTTCTTTTTTTTTGGTAATATATGTGAATAAATTATCTACTAGAGAAAGAGAACCCCTAAATTATTCTTGTAATCTTGTCATTTTTTGCTGACCCTAAAAAATAAATAAACCAGGCTGCTTTATTGTTTTAGCCTTCTTCTCTTATTTACTCCACTGGATTGATATGGGCTCTGGGTCAGCATTCCAACAATTCATAGAAATGTTAGCTTTATTAATGATTCTTTCTCAGGGAACCGAAGTAAGGTCTCCTCAAACCCATCTAATATTAACCCAATGGGCCTAAGAGTGTTTTTCCAGGCTATTTCCCTTTTCATGTATACTAAATTGTCAATTACTACGTAAAATTAAGGGTGTGCAAAATAATCAAAAAAGTGGGTCGAACCATGAACCAAACCGCTCCATAAAATAATCGGTTTTAAAAAACTAGTTAATGAACCGAACCGGTTTTTAAAGAACCGGTTCATTTCCCTTTTCATGTATACTAAATGGTTAATTACTGAACCAGTTTTTAAAACCGATTTAAAAGAACCGTTTCCGACCGTGTACCATTTTTAAATCAAACCAAATTAATTTTTATAACTTTATTTTTTAAATTTTTTTCTTTTCAAAAGAGGGTCGACCCGAACCGGTTATATCACTTCAGAACCGGTTCATAAATAGGTGAACCGAACCCACATCTTTAATTTTTTTATCGAACTCTCAATTTCGAAGCGAACCATTTAAACCAATTTGGTTCGGTTTTTCAAAAAATCCGATTCGGTTCGACCCATACGCGTAAAACTTAAAAAGAAGTTTTTGACTTGTAGAAAAATATTTTTACTATTTCTGGAAAGTGGAAACATATGACAAGAAAGCTAAGTGAAACATTCACAACCATAGAAAATAAATGGACAAGAATATTTTAGTTGAAACTCTCTAATTCTGATAAATAAATTATGCTGTTAGTACTTTAAAAAAAATCAAAATCGTGAAAAGTAAGAAAATCTCCAAATCCCTAATGCTTATAAATTAGAACCATAGCGTGATTAAATTACAAATCCACAAGCTACTTCAAGAGAAACAATATCAATAACTCAAGAGACCCAGTAAAACCAACAAAAATAAATCTTATCTGCATGCTTTCTTTCATTGATACAATATCAATAACATGTGTACAAAAATAAAAGTAAAAATAAAAATAAAATCAAAGTAACATGATTTTTTTTTAACATTACCTAACCTTTTATGTTTCTCGTGGTAATCGTTTTTATGGCGCAAGAACCCCAAACCAAACTCGACAACATCGAAATCCGCAAGGTTCCAAATTTTCACTCAAGAACAAAAACCCATCTCCAAGTTCCAGTTTTTCTTACACCCTTTTGGATTCAGAGCCCAATGCCCTAGTTCTTGTTTCCTCAAACTCAAAAGCCATCAATGGCCACAGACGCGACAGCGAAATTCCAAAACCCCGATTTTCGCTCCGTTCCGCCCCCACCGGCGCCAGATTTCCACCCGGACCTGCCGGCGGAGACCCATGACGGCCTCCATTTCTGGCAGTTCATGGTCGCAGGATCCATCGCCGGCATGGTGGAGCACACGGCAATGTTCCCGGTGGACACGGTGAAGACCCACATGCAAGCTCTGGGTTCATGCCCCATAAAAAAAACCGTAACCGTTCGACAAGCCCTTCAATCGATTATGAGATCCAACGGTCCCTCTGCATTGTACCGTGGGATTGGAGCAATGGGTCTTGGTGCTGGACCAGCACATGCTGTGTATTTCTCATTCTACGAGACTGGCAAGAAAATATTCTCTGGTGGCAAACCCAACAACGCTGCTGCACACGCAGCTTCTGGGGTTTGTGCTACTGTTGCAAGTGATGCAGTGTTTACCCCTATGGATATGGTGAAGCAGAGGTTGCAATTGAGTAACAGCGGTTACAAGGGTGTTTGGGATTGTGTGCAAAGGGTTTTGAGCGAAGAGGGGCTAAGAGCTTTTTTTGCTTCTTATAGAACCACGGTTTTGATGAATGCACCTTTTACTGCGGTGCATTTTGCAACCTATGAGGCTGCCAAACGAGGCCTTATGGAGATTTCGCCAGAGAGTGCTGTAGATGAACGATTGGCTGTTCATGCCACTGCTGGTGCTGCTGCTGGTGCTTTGGCTGCTGCACTTACAACACCACTTGATGTGGTTAAAACTAAATTGCAGTGTCAGGTATGGTTTTTTTGTTTCATTATATGTCAATTTTTGGGTTTTTCCTACATGGAATTCTTATAGTTTTTATCTAGACTGTTGTTTGGTAAAAATAGTTTAGCTAGCTTTGTAGAGAGTCTCATATGATCATTGTGCTCTCTCTAGAACTTGTGCTAGTGTGGAAAAAGGAGTGGATGACATTATAAACCTGAGAGTGTGGTTACACACATTGTATATGATTTATTTCACCAGATACTCGCATACTCGAGATGGACCTTATCTTTGATGTGGGACTTATATATATATTTTTTTTGGAAATATTCTAATTGGTTCATTGCTTCGCAACTAATCCGATTCGGGGCGGGTCCAGGATTAAGGCTTGTGGTATTGAGGAGATTCGAACACATGCTCTCACTCCCACCTGCTTAGCTCTCCAACTGAGCTACCACCATTTGGTGGACTTATATTGATATTTCATGAATTCAAGAATCCTCGTTCTGATACATTGGCTACTCATTTAGCACAGAGTAGGGCAGAGAGAGAGAGAGAGAGAGAGGCAGACGATGGGAGAGTGGTACTCACTATATGATAAATAGTGTTTATCATATTATTTCTAGTTATTACAGTTATTTGTTTTTCAAAAGAGTGGATATGAAGTTGATACACATTTTTTTTTCTGGTTACAAAAAGGAGGAACTAGATTGGGTATTTGGGTGTGTGGAGGGGAATGTTAGGCTAAAGTGCAGGCAAAGTGTCCGTGGAAGGGATTTTATCCTGGGGTCTACTAGTCTCCTGAGAGACTTGGCACTAGTGGTGCTTGCTATGGTTCTTGGGACAAGTATTTCTAGCTGATATTTTATCTGTTCTGTTAATTCCACCTACATAACTGTGGAAACATCATTTTAGCTAGTCTCATCATTAAGTTCCATGGGCAAGTTTTGTGCTTCTATGAATTGTCCAGACGAAGGTATTCTACACTTTGGCTATAGTATGCCCCCATTCCATTTCTAATGAGTGCTGACATGTGAAGAAGAAACTGAGGGTTGATGATAACAAGTGTGCATTACAAATTTGTTGGCTTCAGATTCCTACATAATAGAATTCGAAAGGGAGTTATCCCCTACCCACCCCTCCACCCCCCTTCCAATAAAAACTCTCATTGTTGGTTAACAATGAAGCTGGGGGCCACCGGCCTGCAAGTTCTTGGCAAGGGGAAAGATTTATTATAGCATGGAAATCTTTTTAAGTAACATATGGGATACTTCTGGCATATGCCTGTCTGATTCATAAGCTTGTTTTCCCTTTCTAGAATATAACATGCCCTCGTTAATAGATATCATTAGAAAGAAATGGTTCTTTATGATGGGATATATTTAGGTTTGGTATTATGCTTGTAAAATTTAATTGAAAGATGATATAATGAAACTAAGGCTTTACAAATGATACCAAGCAATAAAATAAATAAGAAAAGAGTCCTATTCTGAGGTGAAGTGTGGTCATACTTGAGAATTGAGTTAAAAAATAGAGAAATAAAATCTAAAATATAACCCTGTCATGTTATCTCTGAATTGGTGATTTTGTGAATTCCTTTGCGTCCCCTCTAATTTCCGTTGCATCTTCCTCTGGTTTGAGCCGTCCATCGTTTTCCGTCGCATCCCCTGTCTGGTTTGAGCTTCACCATTTTTCATCATTTACCATTGTTTTCTGATGGCATTTTGAGCTTCACCATTTTTCTCGTCCAGTCCTACCTCTGTTGTTTCTCTCTCCCTCTTTTTCTCTGTTTTGTACTTTGCACTTGACAGCGCTTGGCCTCATCCCTCTGTCATTGCTCTTCACAGCCATGGCATCATATTCTCAGCCACAACCAAGTGTACGAACTCTACCGCATAGCACCTCAGCCTTAAGCTCTTCTTGTGCACTGGTAAAACCTACTGGTGAAAAGTATTATTACTGGTATGGCTTTGGAATATTGAAATATAGTTTTTGTGGTTGATTGCGCTATGCTGTTATCTGAGATTGACAATTATGACACCTTATTTGTTTTTCATTACTAGGATGAGATACATGCATAGCATTGTATGTATACACACACAAATTATACTTGCGTATTTATCTTTTCAACTTTTGCACAACCAATGCAGTGTTTGGTCAAGTTAATCATTGATACATCTATATATTGAATCATTGATTGTGCATCAACTTTCATCATATGAATGTTTGGTACCTGTGTTTCCCCTGAGGATCTAACAATAATGTATTAAGTCCCCGTCTTTCCTTGGAGGGTTTATCTTGACTTTGGTTAATGGCACAGGGCGTCTGTGGATTGGATAAGTTTAAAAGTGATTCAATTGGGGATGTCTTTAAAACAATAGTGAAAAAGGATGGATACAAAGGGCTAATGCGAGGATGGAGTCCAAGGATGCTCTTCCATGCCCCTGCAGCTGCAATCTGCTGGTCCACTTATGAAGCTGGGAAGGCCTTTTTCCACGACAATCAAAGTAAAAACAATGGCACGTTACTCTAAATAAATGCCTAGTTAGAATATTCATTTCTCTAGATGCATTATAGTTGAATATGTTGGCCAACATTGTAAAAGTGCTTCAAACAAGGGCATGACCTAGCAAATTAGCAAGAGCTTTGACTTGGAGATTACAGGTTGATGCTTGAAATCTGTCTCTTGTAATTGCAAAGTAAAAGCTGTTTATTATAGATCCACACAACAAGTATGGCCTTTCCGTGGAGACTGCGCATAGAATGAGCTTGATAACACACCATGCTATTTTTTTTGTTCTCTATAGCTTTTTATTATTTACATGTAAGCTGTAGATTATTTCATGAACACAGCTTTATAGCCACATTGTTCTTTTATAAAAAATTGCTAAACTTAATGGTAATGCAAAAGATTATTTCATATTCTGGAATTTAAGGGATTTCATTTTCTGCCAACTAACTGTAATTTTGCATTTATCTCTGGTCCTTCAGTTGCTCAGTTATTGAATGTCAGTCAGGTAGGAATGTTGTTAGCCGTGATTCTTTTTATGTTATGAGATGCCCAAAAGCTGGTTGCTGAGTTGTATATTGTTTTGAATGTCATATAGACAGCGTAATGGCACAATGATGTCACTTAGGGGCTGTTTGGTTCAGGTTATATGTGAATTTCCCTGGTCATCCATGAGTGGCATTGTGAGTTGTCTTCTTTTGGTAGAAGAGAACCACAAATATACCCATGAAATACGGTTGCTCAGCCATTGACAAAAGTGCGCAAAAAAGCAAGAAAATTACTGCTTTGAATGTGGTATTCCAATAAGGTAAATGGCAAAAAGTGGATTAAAGGGATTGACAAAATTATCCTGTCCTAGTATTGAGCAAAGCAACGCCCAACTATCTCCATCATCTTTGTAACATTAAAAAATTTAAATAAGGTTATTTTCGTCATTAATACCAATTTTTCATCAATATTTTACTTTCAACCAAATATAGACTCACATAATTTAACTTAATTTTTCTAGCAATATTCTGGTCAACCAAATAACTTTTTTAAAACATTCCTACTAAATTTACTTTCCTACCATTTTTTTAGTAATTACATTTACTTGGTTAAATTTTTTTTATTGTGTACCAAACAAACCCTTAAAGAAATTGACACTTGATACTGTTACTTTTATTTGATGCCTGTTTGTTTTCGTTAGGAATCACAGAATCAAATTGAACGTAACATGATTGATTAGTAGCTCAAACTATGTTTATTCGCCGGTTAGTGTGATATTCAAGTCCTGTGGTACTGGCTTTGGATTTGAGATTAGATTTTTTGATTCCAAATTCAAAAATAGTGAAGTGTCAAAGCTTCCTTGTGGATGAATAAAAAAGCGCTTCTTTTTTTATAACTAAAACAGATTAAGGAAATTACGTTACAACTAAGCTGTACCTCTCAATCTCATGCGCTTGTTATAAGATATTTACTTTTGAGATATGCTGCTGACAAAATTCTGATCGATACTGTTATTTAATTTGGTTAACTAATGACCATTTTTCATGTCTTTGAATTTCCAAAATGAAAGGAAAGGAACTAGGCCATTAAGTTTATATTTTATAATGAACTAAGTTTTGAATCACTCATCGACTTATTTGACTCTCCAATTTTTGCCGTGTAACGCACCATGTGAAAAGCATATTGTATAGGACAGGCATTTAGCTCATGTTTGGAGTATTAGCTCCTCAAGCAATGGTAGAGCGAGGAAGAGAGGGAATAGAGAGGAATAATCCCCTCAAGTTTAAATAGTCCTTTAATTGTGAGCGTCATTTGTGTTGTTCTTTATCATATAAATAATGATCTCTCCTACAAATTGTTAGAAATCTTTAATTGTGAACATCATTTCTGATCTTTGGGTTATATAGATAGTTTTAGGGAAAAACTATTCTCATGTTATATGAGATAAGTTTTTCCTCTTATACACCATTCGATAACCATGTCACATTTTTTCTTTTCTTTTATTTTTATTTTTTCAGAAGGGCCGGCTTGGCTCAGCGGTAAGCTTGCTTGCCGTGGTGTGTCAGGTCGCGGGTTCGAATCAGCCTCTCTGCAAAAAACAGGGGAAAGGCTGCCTAGAGTATTCCCTTCCCCAGACACTCACGAAGTGGGTATTTGAACTGGGTCGGCCCTTTATTTTTATTTTTTCAGGTGGTAGAGCTCACAAATTTGTCTCTATGACATGAGATAACTTATCTCCTTTAATGAGATTAATAAAACCCATAGTTTTAACTTACAAATAATACTATTGTTGCAATTTTGCCCCCCTTCATCAAATTTTATAGCTCCCACATTCTCAAGTGGTTTCTAGTAATGCATTATCTCAACAAGTTTTTGCTTGCTGCTACTGATTCTGTTCTTGTACTCATAATCATACTTCTCCACCTTATCAAAGACAATTCTTAGGTAGTAACATGTCATACACGAAAAACAATTTTTCTATGAATATCTTACATAGCTTCTTTCTCATTGCACAAAGCACAACAGGCTTCATGACAAAGCAGGAATGTTTCCATGAATAAATCCTTATTTCTCAGAGCACCACCAAAATTTAGTGGCCACAGAATACTTAAGGCAACTCCCACTCTAGTGATCTCAGCAATTAGGACCTTGTTTTCTTTAAGTATAATCAATCATTGAGATTAACAAATCTTATGAACTTACAACCTGACCAACAATTACAGTAATATCGTCAAGCTTTCCACCTGTTACAATAGAAAAACTGAGGTCAGCCACATGTAGGGAGAAAAAACAAAGTGTTGTTTTGGAATATGTTATGCCACACCTGTAAGCTTCATTCCAAGAATCTTCTTCCATAAGGGGGCTTCAAAACCCTGGAAAATTATTAAGAAACAAAAATGGTTATTGCAAATTTTTGGCCTTTTAAGTGCCCGTCTTTTTTATGCAAAATAACTTTCTAAAAAGTGTTTTCTTCATTTTTGGCATTTCTTGCAAACAATGTCTTTTTATTTTTCGTTTGTGTTTTTCTTTTTCTTGCAAACAGAATGTTTTGCAACTCTTTTCAAGAACTATAATGTCAACTTCCCTAGTAAGTTATTTACAAAACAAATCAAACAGAGAAAATTATAAAAGAATGCTTCATTTTCTATAATCAAATTATATTTTTTGTAAAGCAAATGAAATCTAGCTATAAACTTCTCTCTGTACCTTAGATCTGGCCTCCAACGAATAGGGAGAATCAAAATTTGAATCCATTGCATGACTGCTTGCCAAATTAGCCAATGCCTTTGCTAGCAACAAAATGAATTTTGACTAAGTCAATGGTCAACCTAAATTCCTCACTCTCATCAATCAAGAAGGAAGACAATACCAGTCTCAGCAACATCTTTGTGTCTAATAACGGTTGAAACAATTTCATGGTCGAAAACATTATCAAAAAGTCCATCGGATCCCATAACAATTGTGTCTCCTTCTATCAACTCCACATTGCTTACCTGTTTTCCTGCAGTTGTTAGTAAAAGAATATATAACAGAAGAACCACATTTATCTCAAGTGGAGAATGAGACTTATCCCATTTGGAAAGTTCTGTACTTAGTTCTGACACAATAAGGGAATACATATCGGGTTTTATAAGAGTTATATTGTAGGAAAAGTGATTGTGTTATGTTATAGAGATTCATTTTGCATGCTGAAATTTTTATTTTTATTTTTGCTGCGGGCCCCACAAAATATTGTGTGTGTAGGAAATTTTTTATGGTCATGTTAAATGATAGATGATAAATCCATACATATCTCGGCCCAAAGCACTACTTTTAAAATGACACTTAAATTGATTAAATATACAATTTCCCTCCTCAAAGATGTTACTTGTGTTGTTTTTGTCCACAAAAGTTTTTTGTCTATACAAATTGGTTCTTGAAGTTGTCAACTTGTAAACCCTTCGGGGACCAATTTGTATAGGCAGAATCTTTCCAAGACCAAAGCAACACAAGTAACATCTTTCAGGGGCCAAGCTGTATATTTAATCCACTTTAATTTGTTAGTGTTCATGTCATATCAAGCAATTTTAAAGCTAGAAGCCAACCTATTTAGCTTTCAAGCTGCATTTCAAAATTAATCTTTAAAGCGTAAATCTAGGATAGAGGTTCGAGAGAATTAATGCAGAACTGTAGAAAATAATAAGAGGTTCTGTGCCCCCAGAACCAACATTTTGAGTGACATTTGAGCTCAAAAAACACAGTATACAAATATTAGTTCATTAGCATCGGATTATTTTAGGAAATATCAATGTTATCTATTTAGTTATTTGTCTCCATTTGAGCAAGAAGAAAACTTAGGTGAATACTTTCTCTGCTTATTTCCCCCTTTCTTTCTCTTCATTGAGGCACATTCAGGTCCAGAAAGAAACACTGGCATGAACTGGACTAATAGAAAGTTGACATAAGTTTTTTTTTTTTTTTTTTAAATGTTTAGGAATCTCGTCTAGTTTGAATAGTGAACACAAATGGAGAAGTGGGAAGAGGAAAGCAAGTTAACAATAGTAACTATGATTGTTAATCGGTACCACTGCATCAAGGTATGTTTGGCCAACCCTCTCAGAGCTCAGTTGGAATGGACAATCAAAGTAATGTTCTTGTGGAGAAGTGGAAAAAACCACATGACCTGAAAAGAGCACATAAAGAAACTCAGGTTCTCAACAATAGAGAAGAGAAAGAAAAATACGTAGAGCAAATTGCATTAGCCATATTAGAAAAAGATCAGGGTTAGACGAAATATAGCACAAGATATTACCATTACGGACAACTCTTAAGCCACAATCCCCAACATTGGCAATCTTTAGAATCCCATTCTTCTCCAGCATAGCAACAATACTTCATAGACAAGACGCAAAATAGGTAATTTGTGATAGAATAGTTTGAAATGCAAGTGTCAATGTTTCAACTTACACAGTAGCTGAGCCTGTAGAGGAAGTAGCAGCATGTGCTTTCCTTATAAGAATCTGAGGATCATTGTTCACCTGCTAAATCCATCAATTAGCAAACAGCAGTACATGCATAGAAGCAGTCTTATTGCTCAAAATGAACACAAAAGAAAAAATTATCTAAATTTTAACAATGAATTTCCTCACCCTTAACCTTTCTAGTCGGAGTTTAGTGGGGAGTGGTTTTTAATGAATTGTTGTAGCTTAATGGTTGGTGTTACAAGCTTCCGGAAGGGGTACCGGGTTTGACACCCACCAAAACTCTAAAATATAGAGGGGCGAGTTTGAAGCAATGGTAAAACAGCTCTTTTGTGACTGAAAGGTTATAAGTTGAAATCCGGAGAACAGTCTTTTTGCAAATATGCAAGGGCAAGACCGTGTACAATTATTGCTCTTACCACTACCCTCGCTAGTCGGGGTTTAATGGAGAGTTTATTTTACTTTCTTTTTAATGTACTTGGAAAGCAAAATAATTATGATTTAGAAAATGTTCATCATCAGCAAGTGTGTTTAGGTTATGCTACCTCCTCATCTCCTACAAAATTGGAAGCATTAGCCAGCAATTCACGTGGGAACAGTGAAGGATCCACGTCCTCTTCAGCCCAACTGAGACACATAATACAAAAGCATGTTAAGACAATTTATCATGAGTCATAGGTTATGCCATATCATTGAAGATAATTTCTCAGGACCATTTAGAATGTTAAATCAATAATTAATTACCCAGAGACGCCATCAGCAACAGCAATAATTCCCCCATTATGGTTGCTGACAAAGAAAGCATCTTCCCCACCTCTGTCAACCTTTAGAAATACCAGGACTTGAGCAAGTGGCAGATGCACCCAAAAAAATTAGAAAACTTGTTCACTTAATTGAGTTCACTTAGCAGAAAAGACACTTTTTTGTGTGTTTACTACGGTGTTATTCATGAGCAATGGACGTAAGTTGTTTGCTTTTTTGTAAAGAATCAATTTAACCCAAAAGTTTAAGTTGTTGGGATATATTAATCGTTTATATATCTCAACACGTCCCCTCACACGAACTTGAAGGATGAACAATACCTGCATGTGCGAACAAAGAAATTCCATTTAAAAGAAAGTGGGGCAGTGAGGTTCAAACCCGGTACACCTGATACCATGTAAATAATCAATTGAACCCAAAACTTAAGCCGTTGAGTGAGATTACAATAATAATTTTATATATGAACACTTTTCTTGGGTTCAGTTCAGTTGAAATTATTAATACCTTCTTTGGATGTGGAATGAGGCAAGTCCCAACAGAAAATGATACCTCGGACCTACAACCTCAGAAACAGAAATCAAACCAAAACCCATGTTTAAGGAAGGCCCAAAAAAGCATGAAGAATCAGAAAATGAAGAGTAGCTCACCGAATTAAAGGGTTAAGTTCTGAAGAAAAAGAAGAAGAGAGGACCACTCTCTTCCTCTTCTTTGCGGTTTCATCAATAGAAGATATGGAATGAATGAGTTGCCGAGACTGAGAATGAGAAATCATTGCAGCCCTCAATATAGGGATTGCCATTTCTTCCCGCTTCAACTTCAACAAACTCTCTCCTTCACACACTTCCATGAAAGCGAAAACGAACGTTTATCTCGATTTTCATTTTGTGAATACATAATGTTAAGTAAACTAATGAATTTCAAGAAATTAACAGCTAGCACCAGTGGTCTAGTGGTAGAATAGTACCCTGCCACGGTACAGACCCGGGTTCGATTCCCGGCTGGTGCAATCAAAATTATTTTTCTTTCCAATTTTTTATTTTTCTTCAAACTTTCCAATTTTTATTTATTTTTACTGAAAAACCTTTCTAAATTTCAGTATTTCGTTCTTTCTGTTTGTCTATCTCCCTCTTTCTTTGCTCTTCATTTTCAAGTTGCAGTAATGAACGGTGCCGCCATTAGTTTTATCGAAGGTAAATAATATTATCTATTTATTATTTTATCAGAAAAATTGGGTAGAAAGAGGGGGAAAATGTTCAACTGCTTTGTGAATTGAGTGTGTTTTTTGTTTTTTAATTTATTTGGGGTGTGTGTGTGCTTGCATATAGAAAACGGAAACGGAAGCGATTCGGACGCGAATTCCGATGACGCGCCGGAATACTACCAGCCGATCTCCGCCTTCGACGACGACGGAAACTCGGACGGAGAGCACGGCGTTGAGTTCCACCAGCTGCCGAACGGATACAGCAGCGTGCATGGTGTAGCGGAGAACGGGATCTCGTCTCTGGATCTAAACGACGACGTAGAGCATAAGAGCAGCGATGAGGAGGAGGAGGAGGAGGAAGAGGAGAGGAGCGGAGAGGAACTGGAGAGTGCGATTCGGAGTGCGTTGAGGGAGGATGAGAACCGGAGAAATGCGCCGCTGACGGCGGATAACGCGACGATGGTGATGGAGGCGATGCGCGGAGTGTCCTTTGCCGGAGTTGCTCCCGATTGGGTTGCACAAATCCCTGAGGATTCCTGGATTGATCATCTTCGCAGAATGAGACAACCACCACACACTTAGATATATTCAGATTCTTTCTATTTTACTCTTCATTTCAGTTCTGAATTTGTTTTCTTTTTTCTTTACTCATTCTAAGAATTTTGTGTTTTGTGGGAACAATTATTTGGTCAATTTCATATTCTTCTTGATAAACAACATAAATTCTACTGTCCAATGACAACTATATGCTGAGAAGTATTGTTTCTTACTTTTATTAAAACCCAGATAAAGCTTTATTTGGTACAAAGAATCAGTGACACAGTCAAGTTGATAAGACTGATAACATTCTATAAAATTACATAAACTGAAAATTCTACCACCGATTACAAACACATGTCTAAGCCGTTCACAGCAGTGTCAATTCGTGAATTAAATTTTAACTTCAAAATTGGCATTCAACTCCGATTGTAGCTGCTTTTGGCTTTATATATTCGTTCATAGCAAGCCCATTTTCTCATGAAAAAAATGTTATATATTAGTTGTTTGATCATTGGAAGCCACAGAATGAACAAGGTCCCACTGCCTTCTCAAGCACCTATATTTTCAATATCAGCACCTTTGTCCATTCTTTTGACAATTCCAGCAATAACCTGAAGAGAGTCCATAAAAACAAAAATTAGCACATTTCTGAGGGCTAACAACCAGTTTCACAATTTTGTTATCATTCTAATATCGGTTTGTGTAAATTTTCTACCTTTCCGGGTCCCAGTTCATAGCTTTTATTCAGTCCCTTGGTTAGAAGAGTCTTCACTGTTGTTTCCCATTGAACAGGTGAAGTAACCTGCCAATTGCATTACAGGTGCAATTATTTTCAGTTCATGTCTTCGTGTTGGAAAGAAGCAAGTATCACCAGCATACCTGACGTGCCAATGTCTTCTTTATTGTGTCAGGATCTGCATGCGGCTGTACATCCACATTGGAAATGACTGGTATTCTTGGGGTTCTGATTTCTGTTGCTGCCAATGCTGCTTCCAATCTTGACACAGCTGGTTCCATAAAACTAGTGTGGAAAGCTCCAGCAACAGCTAGGCGCACCTGCCACAGTAAGGGAAAGGCATTATTTCTTTGAAAAAAGGTGGCATTGGGAAGAGAAGATTAGGGGCAAATTCATACAGTCATTCGAGCCTTGAAAGATTTTGCTTTTGATTCCAGCACTTCTACTCCTTTTATGCCTCCAGAGACAGCATAATTTCCCTACCAAAATATAACACATTCCAAAGAAGCTACTCATCATAATAATAAGAAACAGAATTTTGTCTAAGCTTGTTAAAAGGCAGATCCACAAGAACCTTACTGGACATAGGTAATTGGCAATCTGAACCTTCTCAGCTTCAGGAACTTCCTGATTGGCTGCATCACACAATTGTTGGACCTTGTCTGAGTCCAGTCCTATTACACTAACCATGGCACTTTTAGCAGCATCGGCAGCATCCTGGATAAAAGAACTAATGTTATGTTACAAACCAGAAATACAAATTACTACCCAAATTAGTTCATATGAGTCAGACAAGAAACTAGACCAGCTAGCAGAGACTGCTTACCTGCATGGCTGCACCTCTCAGTTTGACCAACTTGAGTCCATCTTCAAAGCTTACAAGTCAAATTAAATACACGGGTTAATAGCCGGTCAATTAAGAAAAAGTTGAACTTTAAACAAAACAACTCAAAGGATATTTAAGTCACAACTTGTATGTGAAAAATTACATAGTAGATAATTCTACATTCCCCATATGCTGCAAGCTGGCAGGCTGACAAGGAAAGGTTCTAAACTTCATAGATGGTATTTTCCAATATGCTAAAAATAAAGAAAATTATTTCCTGGTAGGGGTGAGGGTACTCCATGTACGCACCTTAGCCCCGTACATATTTACAAAGAAGCTACCGTGACTTTTTAGTCATGAAAGAATAGTTTTACCACTGCTCCAGACTCGTCACCTTTTTACTATTCCAATAGGCTACCAACAATAAACTCATTTAGAAAGATGTGGTGACGGTTGAGAATTAAAGCAAAATGTAAACCTTAAATCAACTATTCACATTCAGAAAAAACCACAGTTCGGTAACTCACATGTATCGACTTGGTTACTCTAATGCCACAACCAGACTCAAAGTAAAGGTCTAACTTAACTATATGGTACAGAAGTGTCATGGCCAAAAATAAGAGGCACATATGCAATAATTACTTATTATTCCTTTACTTTTTGTGAAGATTTATGGATACATGAGAAAAAATATGAAAAAGTGGAGGAAATGAAAGGGGAAGCCATTGTAATAAAAAATAATTTCTTATGGAAACTCACCTGAAAGCCCCAGCAAAAGCCAGAGCAGTATATTCTCCCAGGCTTAAACCACATGTAACATCAACAGAGTCAATAATCTGCTGACCTCCCTCGCGCACACGAAGTAGCTCTACAGCAGCAAGACTTGTGACATAAATAGCAGGCTGAAGGAAGCAGAGATTCAAATGGTGAACATTACATCTATGGCAATCTTTATAAACAACAGAAATTTCATGGAGAACTGAACGAGTTATGCATACTAGTATAATATAGTTCTTTACTTCTTTATTCTCTTTTACTTTTTATATAAAAAAAAAATCTTGATTACAAAGGAGGTCTGAGGCCTGTGGAGGAGAGAATGGAAGGCTAAAGTGCAGACAAAGTGGCCTAGCTGGGATGTGATCCCCAGGATCAAGTAGTTCCCATAGAGACTTAGTGTCACTTAAGTTATAGCTATTTGACTCCTATTTCCTTTTCAAAGTTAACAGCAAAGGTTTTTGACATTTACATATTTTAATTGGATGAAATATAAAAGCTAAAGGCACAGGTTTAAAGCAATCTTTGAACTTGATTATGAAGTGATCCACCAAAGTAATTTCCCTTGATTCAACTTCCAATCATCAAACTGAAATTGCCTTGATCACTCATTATGCATATAAGCCATCTCCATAGCACTCTGCTATATTGGAATGATTTCTAGTTTTAAATTATATATTGAACTAACAAGCATGAAACAATGACCCAGAGATGGCATGCAAATTTCCAGCACCCTATTTTATATTCCATTTATGCATAACATAGGGACTTGTTTTTCAATTTCAAGTTACTACTAAATCTTAACCGTTGATTTTCCCTAACGGTTGTAATTTATGGGATCATATTTATTAATTAATTATTAATTTGCAATAAATAAAAATTACAGCTTATTCTGAGTTAAATTTGGTAGTAAAATTAGATTTTTCTTTTTAATTTATTTATTTATATAGACGGAAAAAAATATAGGTTCTTTGTAGTTCTGAGCGTGTGTTTCCTAGAGTATTATCCTCTCTCTCTCTCTCTATATATATATATATATATCTGGTTTAGGTAGTTATATTACACACACAGATCATTTGCCATCGTGGTAGGACCCACCTCAAGTACCAATACATGGAGTAACTGACCAACCACCCGGGCAAAGTTCTTTCGGCTAGTAATTCCTCGGCTAGCGATTCCCGGGTATATAAACCCGGAACACTCTCCCTAACGTATACTTGCTTTTTCAATTTCAAGTAATTAGTAATAGCAGCCCAAGGATTCTTCCCTAACTGAAGATAGAGTATCTTAAACAATAAATAATTAGTACATAAATAAAAATTACAGCTTATTCTGAGTTAAATGACAACCAAAATTAGATTTTTCTTTTTAATTTATTTATTTATATAGAGTAAAAAAATTAGTACAGCATTATGAAACCCACTATTTTTTTATGTCCTTCACTAAACATTCTTAACACGAAAACTAAAACAAATGATAGCCTTGAAAAGTATACCTGGCTAATAACGGTTGAATTTAGCTTTTCTTTTGGCCCATTGATACATATATCAAGAAGATCAAACCTGAATGCAGGAAATACGAAATAATAGTCACGACGGAAGATATAATATCTCAAATAAATATTAAAAAAAAAAGCTTAAGAAAAAGCTTATAAATTAAAGTGATAATTACTTACCCCAATATCTCATTAGCTTTCTTGTACAAAACTGCAGCAGCAGGCACATTCTGAGCTTCTTTTCCCATTCCAACTGCTTGTGCACCCTGCAACCACATCACATCGATTAGTCCTTTTTCGTCTTTCAATCAAAATTCCCAAATTCGCGCAAAACGACGTCGTTTGGAATAATGCAATCCAGAAACTGTACCTGACCAGGGAAGAGAAAGGCAGTGGAGGCTTTGTAATCAGCGAGCGAAGCATCGTTGACGGAAGCCTGAGATCTGGTGGAGACGCTCATGAAAACCCTAGATCGATGGAAATTGGTCTTGAAAGCGAGGCTTCGAGGTGTTCCATTTGTGGAAGGGGAGAAGAAGGGAGTGGAAGGAAGAGTAGTGAGAGAGGAAGACATTGCAGAGAGCGAAGAAGAAGAAGGGTTGCGAAGAAGAATAAGGGAATGGTGAATGAAACTTAGCATTTGCAGTTAGTGGATATATAGTTAGATTTAGTGAAGGCGGAGCTTACAAGACGTTGGAGTTATTATAGTTAACATGTTTTTGCCTTCAAAAACAAAGAAACCGGCCAACAACTTTACTACTACCATGATTGATGCCATCGTCACAAGTTGAGGGAAAAATAAAACACTGGGTATAAGAAAAAAAGAACAAAAAAAGCGAAATTTCGTGTCAGAAAAATTTTATTGGTTATATATGAAAATTTGTTAACTACTGATGATATCACGTAGAAAATAAAATGATTGAAATTTGTGATTGTTAAGAATTAGAATATTTTTTTTTAAATTAGTAAAAAATAACATAATTGTTTTGTTTTTTTAGATTATCCCCAATAATCTCAAAGGTTAGTTATGAATTAATTCAGAATTGTGCATGGATCCATAATTAAGATTTTAAATTCATCTTGATAAAATTATGTTTTTTAAATGGAAATATACTTCTTATGTGACAGTAATAAAGGTTTTTTGCAGGTAATCCATCGTGAATTGTGTAATACTTTTTTATATTTTTTTTCTTTGTAATAAAATGGGATCCATACAATTTTATTTCAGCAACCGGAGAAGAGTAAAATTACAGTGATATGAGAAGTGATAACCCTTTTTTAAAAAGACAAGAACTACTCAAACTCGACTATGATCTCTACTTCTCTAGACATAAAGTTCTGCCCCAACATAGTGTTAACAAAAATTCTTTTGGGTAGTTTTATGTGAAAAGCATGTCAGGTGGGAAAATTGTAATTTGCATTATTTATATTATTTTATGCAATGCTGTGAAAATTGGAACGGACTAGCCAGGTCGACTTGGAACTCGGTGAACCGGTTATTTGACCACTCCGGTTATCACATTGGATTGACCAAGTACCATACTCGGTATGATTCGGTCGGTTTTGGTAAAAATCGTGACCTAACCCGGGTTTAAAAAAAATAAAATAAAAAGTTATAATTAACATATTTGAGTGATATGTTATTTATTGATTTACATAAATTATGTAACTACATATTAATATTATCTCAGTTATGTATTATGCAGGAAATTTTTATTTGATTTATAATTAGAAAAATTGTTTGCTGAACCTGAAACACCAATATAACAAATATTATATATTTGTTTGATCCTTTATTGGACAATAATGTATAACTTATTATTTTTTATATTAAAATATTTATAATTTATATTATTTTTTCAGCTATTTTAGAGTGTTTATAATTTTTTTAGGTAAAAGTTCACCAATGCCCCTGTGTTTTGCTTCAAAATCATCTATGTCCATGTCATTTTTTTTTATGACATATGCCCTTGTGCTTTGTAAAAAATAAGAAACCACATGAGCATATGCGATAAAAAATATACCATTTTACAAACCACAGGGGCATATGTGATAAGAAAAAAAATCACAGGAACATAAATGATTTTGAAATAAATCACAGGTGCATTGGTGAACTTTTTCCATTTTTTAATATAAATTATAGATTTATATATAATCATTGTAATTTGGGGATTATGCGATTGAACCAGTAATCCACTAATTGAACCAGTGATTCACTAGTTCAATAGGATCGTCAATCGGGACGATTTTAATAATATTGATTTTATGTTACAGTTTAACGCTGTTTCTTCTGTTTAACACAAAGAAACGTGCAAAAAAATAACCTGTAAATAATGTTATGGCAAATTTGGGATGATGGCAATTTCTGTAAGACTATGGATATGAAAGATTGATAATGTATCATGCCTTCTGTGTAAGATAGATCTATGAAAATTCTTTTTAATTAACATGCTATATATCAATTACACTTAATCGGCCTCATCTTTTTTGTAGGAGTACTCACAATGTCCCTTCGATTAGGAATGGTTGTTTTCTCTGCTCAAAGATAAAGTGGACCTCTTGGGTTATGATAGTCTCTTAATGTTATTGATCTGAATGAAAGAAAATATTTGGAAATCTTATATTACGCGTTTTATTGTTCGAATACAAGTTAATCAAAAGGGCACAATCTTTATTAAGAGATCCAACATAGAGCAACTCAATTGAGATTCCCAATACCAAATTGAACTTGTGGTCTGTTTGATCCTTATGGCACAACACTGTATTATATTGTTAAGAAAGGCTTTGATATTAGTTTCAGATGACCCATCTTTTGCAATTGCTAGCTGACATATATTTTGAAGCTCTTTGGCCCTTTTTCTCATATCTATTCCAACATCACTATCTAACTGCATGAAAATACCTACTTAACTGCATTTTACGCTCAATATTAGTCATAAAAATACCTACTTAACTGCATTTATCCTCTGCCACTCAATGACGTTGAGCAAATAAAAAGTTCTGTACAAATACATTTAGGTTCGTATCGGAGGATCCACCTTCTGCGACTGCTTGGTCACATATGCCCTTCAGTTCTAGTGCCCTGTCTCTAATTTCTTTACCATTCCCACTTCCAAGATCCATAAACTTAGTAACCACTTTCAATATTTCTGCTTGTGTTATCAATTCTTCACTTCCCAACTTTGATCTTTTTAACTCCCACCCATTCTTCCATTCTTCCAAAATTTTCCTCCTATTTGGGACTTGGTCAAAGAAAAGAGGGAACGTCAGCATTGGAATACCAGCAAAAACAGATTCCATGGTAGAATTCCACCCACAATGACTCCAAAACCCACCTATAGAAGGATGGGACAAAACCTTCAATTGGTCACACCAAGGCACCACTAAACCTTTATCTCCACATTTCTCTTTCAACCAAGAAGTTTCTTCACGAGCCACCCAAAAGTAACGAACACCACTTGTGTTTAAAGCTGAAACAATTTCATTCATTTGTGCACTTGACACAGAAAGGAAACTACCAAAAGAAATGTACAATACTGATTGGGCTGGCTGAGAATCTAGCCAATTTAAGTAGTCAAGGTTGTAATCATTGTTGACTTCTAAATGACCAGTTTCAAGTTTGAAGTAAGGAAAGGAAATGGGATAGATTTGGAAAGGGAACACAGCTTTCAAGGAATCAATTGCTTCAGTTTCTAGCTCTTGGATTGTACTCAATATCAGACAATCTGCTTTAGGCACAATTGATATACATTTCAACTTAAGTTGCAAAAACATCAAGTCGTTTTCATGAAGCACAGTTCTTAGATCAGCTAATTGTGTTGAAGAAATTCCTGGTATATGCTCTTCATCATCATCTGCATCATTAAAAGTCACAATGTTCAAACATCAACAAATAGGAACTACATTTATAATAATTTTACTAAAGGGTAAACTCTTTCAACTTTTAACAATTCACATATTTTTTTATCATAACAAAATTTCATATGAAGAATATATACATGAAGGATATAAACACTCATATAAGAGTAAGAAGTGGTACACTCAATATTGACATCCACTTGTATCTAATGACTCATATTACTAAAAAACTAGAGCCATTGGATATAAATAACAATTCATATATATTTTTTTTTACTATATAACAAAATTTATAAAAAAATATATACCACACACACATATATATATAAGGGTTTTCATTTTATCTTTTAACATAACACAACAAACTTTTCTACATACACAATATTTTGTGACACATATTAAAAAAAAAATTAAAGTCATTAATATAACACGAAATTGATGATAAAAATTAACAAATCACTTTTCCTATTAACATAATAAATATATATATATATAATGAGGAATCCGTGTAAGATTAAGAATTTATTTCTGATATCGATTGTTGATTTCCATAACGACTATAATTTATTTGAAATTATTAATTAATTAATTAGTATAACTTAATAAATTATAATGAACAGAAATGAATAAATTAGGAATAAGACTAATATCAAAAGATTATTCCATGTCTATATAGAAAACATATTTACCAAAAAATTCAAAATAAGTAGATAATCATAATTATTATCGATATATTCTTGATCTTGATATTATTTGTATCTGATGATTTTTACTATTTGATAAATAAATTAAATTAAACTCAATAAGCGGATAATTTCCAATTTAACTAAATAATAACATTAAAATTTCTCTGATCCATTTAACTATTAATTATTTAAACATGAAAATGTTGTAATTTACCTAGAAGATCAACTTTGAAACCCCGGCTACGGGCTAAGCTTTCCAGTTGATGTAACATGTAGTAAAAGGAAGCTGACATAGTCCAAAGCAGCGCCACCGGAATATTTCTCCGGCGTGCGACGGCGACCGGGAACTGCAACTCAACGTCGCCGATGATGGCGGTGACGGGAGGCTTAAGCTGATCGAGGAGGTTGTCAAAGGGAACTTCGATGTTGGTCATGGCGGCTTGGGAGAAGGCAGGGGAGTCGGCGGCTATCTGAGTGTGGTGGGGGACGACGTTTGGGATGGTGACGAAGCGAATGTTATCCGGCTTAGGCTCGGAGCCGATGTAGCCGAGCCACTCTTGGGTAACAACGATAGTGATAAGAAGAGCACCATCATGACCTTGTGATGTTGAAGAAGCTGCAATTAGTTTGCAGAGCCTCATCATGGGGGTCACGAGACCTAGACCTGGGAAAGGCATGGCCACCACGTGACCACTAAACCTCATAGATGCTGGAACTTCCATCAATGACTCGTAAGTTATGCTTAGGTTTGATTAGATCTTTGATCTGTGAAAGGGGAAGGAGGCAAGGGCTTTAAGTGAAGCTGTTTACATGCAGGGTTCTTGGCATATTTTAGATTATATCTCCAAATAAAATATTAGTTGTTCTTTAATAATGCGTTTTAATTGATGAATATTGACCCTAACATTGATTGAAGCATTACAATTTTTTTTTTGAATTGCATTTAATTCGCCCGACTTTTCATTAAAATAATTCGCCGGACTTTTCATTAAAATATGTCCATTCGAAGATTTCAAGGATTCGTATTAATAGTTTTTTTAAGTCGATAACTTTTACATTTTTTTTTTTTGTATAACCTCGAGTTATCCCCGTTCAACATCCTCCGGTCACCTTATTCTCAGAGTACGGCTCGAAGGATAGCTCCTCATTAAACAGCGGTTGCATTGAGCTTCGCTATCGGAGGAAGGATGAGACTAATCTCCCTTGTCCTCAGAGTACGGCTCGAAGGATAGCTCCTCATTAAACAGCGGGTGCATTGAGCTTCGCTACCGGAGGAAGGATGAGATTAATCCCCCTTCGAGGAGAGAGACGTCCTCTTGGTTATGATGTCTCAATGTTATTGATCTGAATGAAAGAAATTTTCTGGAAATCTCATGTTATGCGTTTTATTATTCGAGAACAAGTTAACCAGAAGCGTAATTTTTTATTAAGAGATCCAACATATAGCAATTCAACTGAGATTCTCAATACCAAATTCAGCTTGTGGTCTGTTTGATCCTTGTGGCACAGCACTCTGCATTATATTCTTCAGAAAGGCTTTGATATTAGTTTCAGATGACCCATCTTTTGCAATTGCTAGCTGACATATATGTTGAAGCTCTTTAGCTCTTTTTCTCATATCTCTTCCATCATCACTATCTAACTGCATGAATTTCCTCAACAGCACAACAATCTCATCTCTTCTCACCAATGTGTCTACTTTATCTTCCTTCTTCACTCTCCATCCAACCTTCCAATCCTCTACAATGAGCTTACTAATTAGTGGTTGATCCATAGCAAGTGGAAAGGTTAGAAAAGGAACCCCAGCAAAAAGACCTTCTATAATAGAATTCCACCCACAGTGTGTCCAGTAACCACCTATAGCAGGATGTAACAACACCCTCAATTGGTCACACCATGCTACAACTAACCCCATATCCCCACAAATCTCTTTCAACCTTGAACTCTCTCCATGCATTGCCCACAAGAATCTAACCCCACTATTGTGCAAAGCAACAGCAATTTCATCCATTTGTGCACTTGAAGCTGAGAGAAAGCTACCATATGAGATGTACAAAACAGAATTAGAGGGTTGGTGATCTAGCCAGTTTAAGTAACTGTGGCCAGCACCATTAGCATCATGTGAATTGTCTCCAAGAGTAAAATAAGGTATGTTTGGCCCAATAGAGTAAACTGGTATTTGGAACCTTGCTTTTAAGGCATCAATGACCTGGGATTCTAGCTCATAGATTGAAGGTAATAACAGATACTGTGCTTTATGCATCCATTCACAGCTTTTCATAGCCCATTGCAAAATTTGTTGGTTGTTCCCATCAAGAAGTGGTATATCCGATAGACGAATCCAGGACATTGCAGGAATATAATCAATAAGTTCTTCTTCACCATTTTCTGCATAATAAAACAAGTGTATGTTTCTTCACGGAACACTATGAAAAAAGGGCCAGACAACAGTATGCAATACCGGAGAACAATACATAAAAAACCGGACTTGTGTCGTGAGTGTCTGGGGAAGGGAACGAACAGTACAACCGGTGACTGGTCGGGGAGGCAGTAAGAATAAATTAAAATGCAAATCTTATCATGAACTTTCAACGTAAAAACAATTAGATGTGAGATCAGTGATATGTAAATTAAGAAACTAACAAAGCAGATTATGCTGAATAATTCCCCTCGTTTCTTTCTTTTTTCTTTGAAGCTCTTTCCACATCAAGGAGAAAATAACTCAAAATACTCGACGTGAATTTATATATTATCAATAAAAGGGAAAAAAAACTGCTATTGAAAGTTGCATGTTAACATCTCAAATTTTTGTAACTCACTCATATCAAAGTTGCATTTAAATATCTCAAAGTTATTTCCCCAAAAAGATACCTTTCAATGTTATAATTACATATAATATCTTTAAAAAATCTTTGATGAGAAATTCAATATTGATGAAGCTCAATATAACTGATGCCGTAGATGTGCATATATCCATGTTTTAATTAATGTGCATTTGAATAATTGGAATATATTTGAGAATTTTATGTCACTATCCCCAAATATTTCATTTATACTAGCAGGAGTGGACTGCAATTTCAAAAGAACTTTACCAGCAATGTCCAGGGAGAGTCATTCCTTTTTCGATAAATTTTTAGTCCTCACTTATTAGATATTACATTCATTTAAATTATAATAGATAGACACACCTAATTGCAATTATACCCATCCCAGATTAGTCATAGTATGAGTGAACTACAACCTCAAAAGAATTTACTTGCAATGTCAAGGGAGAGCCACCACTTCAGGCTTAAAGGATTAATTTCACAACTGCCTTTAAGAAAATCCGGTCAAATAAAAAAATCAATATTATGGTGTACGTTTTTAACTTGAACTTTGTAGGGAATGGGTCCAACTTTACTATAAGTACTAAGCCCAGAGCTACTACTAAGGCCCCAAGTCATTGGATAGACTATCATAATGTGTCCTTTTAGACAGACAGCCCGATGTTTAATTTTCTTCCATTTAATTAGGGATTTTTTTTAATTTTTTTTTTATAAACAATAGGGTATTAAACCCAACAAAAAGACATTCTGTCATTAATTAGGATAATTCATTGTACGCTCCTATCTATAAGTTTTGTCAATTGTTTCGGTAATTTGCAGGCAATAATATTAAATTTTCTTCCCGTCGTGGTCTCTCTCTCTTCCCTATTACTAGGAGTTGTAAAATAACTAAAAAATTGAATGAATCATGAATCGAACCCGAATCGCTGTTAAAATAACCGATTTTTATAAACCGATTTATGAACCGAACCAATTTTAGAATCAGTCTACGAACCGAACCATTTTGAACTGAACCGAACCGAACCGTTTTCAAACCAAACCAAATTAATTTTTATAACTTTATTCTTAAAATTTATTTTTTTTCTTTTCAAAAGAGTGTCGACCCGAATTGATTCTGAACCGATTCCGAACCGTTTCTGAACCGAACCGAACCATTTCTGAACCTACCCGTTTTGAACCGAACCGAACCATTTAAAGCAATTCGATTCAGTTTTTTCAAAAAATCCGATTTGATTCGACCCATACACATCACTACCTATTACCTCGCTAGTCCCAACGAACTTCAAACAAGCAACAATCTTTCTGAAATTCTAATGTATTGTTAGTTGTTCGGACTTCGGAGAGTAGTACATATCAATCTAAGTGAGAATATTAATATATCACGTCACATATTATATGAATGTGTGTATTAAATTTGTTGAGATATATAGTCCCACATATCAATCTTTACAAAACTAAATTCATAATATTATATAATAAAATTTAAATATTTTTTTAAAAAATTTAAATATTTAAACTATTGAAAAATATATCTACTTATATATATAAATATTTTGATTACTATTTTTACTTATACTTTTTAAAATTATCATTAATCAAATGTAAAAATTATAATCTCAAATGATTAAAAAGTTCTTTAATTAAATAAATAAATATTCTCTACCAAATAAATATAAATATTAGTTAAAATTTCTTTTTCAAGTTTTCACTGTCTGCACCAAGCAAGCTTTTTGCCCAGCATAATTTATTTGGTCACCAGTCCTACCATTTCTCGCAACAGGAATTATACACGTATTTCTACGGGAAAAATATTTATTATTTTAAATGACATAATTTATATTCTTTTATTCGTATATATCTTTATAACATAAAGGTATATATCGATAACATAAAGGAAAGAGGAAAGAGGAAATAGAAAAGTTTATTGTACATAAATCTTTATCCTTTTTTACACTTTTTTTTAATTAAAAAAAAAGTGAAGTATGTATTTCTTATATTCAAACGTCGTATATAATGATAAGAGAAATATTTTTAGTAAGTGAGAGGTTATCTTATCTTATGTTGTAAAAATAAAATTATAACTGTGAAAAAAACAAAAAAACCTTTATGTACGTAAAAAATTTGTTTTTTCTCCTATCAAATAAGATAAATATAACTCGAAATAATAAAATACATACAAATAATAAAAAGGGAGAAGAGATGCGTGGAGTTTATCAAAATATGATTATGATACTCACCTAGCAGGTTTTGTTTGAAAATATGGTAATATTGCACCCATAACTCCGACGTTGATGTTGTCCAAAACGCCGCCACCGGAATATTCCTCCGGTTTCCGACGCCAACCGCCCAGAAGAGAAAAGCATCGCAAATGATGATTGTTGGCGGCGGCTGAAGCCGATCAAGTAGCTCCTCAAGCGGCGCTTCCATCTTCGTCATAACAGCTTCAACCACGCTGAGGAAGTTGTGTGCGGAACGATCTAGGTCGGGAACAACGTTAGGAATGGAGGCGAATCTTATGTTGTTAGGTTTGGGTTCGGAGCTGATTAAGTTTAACCATTGTTCGGTTACAACGAAAGTGACAAGGATGTCAGAACTGTTAGACAGGAGCAACTTGCAGAGGTTCATGATGGGGTTGATGTGGCCACGGGATGGGTATGGCACAACAACCACGTGGCTCGTGAGAGCTACGACTTGAACCTCCATGGAAATGGAACAGACACTCAACACTCTGATGTCTATCTTATGAAGTTTGAGGTAAGATTTTTAAGCTATAATATCAATTTTTTTGGTTGCGTATCTAATCACAGATGAATACTGAGTGTGAGGATTTTTTGCTGCTGAGTGCTGAAAACTTTGTATGGGTTTACTGAGTGAATTTATAGTGGTGGGGACCACAAAATATCATTCGGTGGGAGTGAAGTAAGAGAAAAGAGTAAAAGTTAGGAGCAGAGGAAAGAAAATAAAAATAAAAATAAAAAAATAATAATAAAAGTGTCAATTTTGAAGTGGAACGACACGGTGGTCGCATGTTAAAAATTTGCTAGTTTACTTCCGTCATGTTTATGGAAATAAGCTACATTTATTGCCGACTCATATGTCTAGTGGGGGCCCGCAATTTTTAAATTAAGAAAAAGAAGACTCAAAAAATCGAAGTGTCAGAAAGAAAGTGGTTTTTCCTTTTCTGCGATATAAAAGTGTAGGCCATATGGTTTATCAGGGAAAAAAAATACACACCAATGGGACTCCAATACTTTTATATGAATAGAAGATAATTTTATTTTTTAATATATGAAAAATATTAATGTTATTATTAAAACTGATTGAAAAGAAGAATGATGAAACTTGTATTACAATGAAAATAGATGCTGATATTTATTATAGATCAGCAACTATATGGAGCAACAGAAAAAGATACACAGTGCTTAACAAACTAACAAACTATAACAGAATTAGCTAAGTAATCATAACAGAATTTAACTAACATCTACAGAGTTGATCTTCATTATTCATGAGCTGATATATATTAATAGCCCCCTCAAGTTGGGAGATGAATGTCTTTCATACCCAACTTGTGCAATAACGTATCAAACGAAGTGCGATGGAGAGCTTTAGTCAAAAGGTCTGCTATTTGATCAGCCGAACGAATAGGAAGAAGATGAATGAGTCCTGATTGAACACGTTCTCTGGCAACATGACAATCTATATCTATATGTTTGCTACGTTCGTGAAAAGCCGGATTGTGAGCTAAGTAGATAGCAGATTTATTGTCACAAAAAATCGAAATAGACTGAGATAAAGGCATGTGAAGATCTTTAAGTAAGAAGGAGAACCATTGTAATTCACAGACCAGACTTGCAAGGGACCTGTATTCCGCTTCAGATTAGCTTCTTGAAACAGTATTCTGCTTCTTGGATTTCCAAGCAACAAGAGCTGGACCAAGAAAAATACAGAATCCAGAAATGGATCTTCTAGTATCCATGCAACAAGCCCAATCTGAATCAGAGAAGGCTGATAAATGGAGATTATTAGCCGATGGAAAAAATAAACCTTTGGACGGTGATCCCTTGATATAACGAATAACTCTCATGGCAGCTTTATAGTGAACATCCATTGGTTGAACCATGAATTGGCTAAGCTGCTGAACTGAAAAGGCTATATCAGGTCTTGTGGTTGTGAGATAAAGAAGACGACCAACAAGTCTTCTATATGCAGCAGCATCATGAAAGGGAGTCCCTTGATCCTTTTGTAGTCGAAGAGAAGGATCCATAGGAGTGAGGGCTGGTTTAGCAGCCAATAAACCTGTATCCGATAAGAGTTCTAATGCATATTTTCTTTGATTGAGGATGAGACCAGTCTTTGAACGGGCCACTTCAAGGCCTAAGAAAAATCGAAGGGGCCTAAGTCCTTGATTTTGAAAAGATGATCCAAATGTTGTTTGACATGTTGGATCTCCTCTTTGTTATTCCCTACTAAGACAATATTATCGACATATATTAAAAGAGCAGTAAATGAATCATTATGATGTTTAACCGATAGTGAGTGGTCTGCTGTGGATTGAACATAACCAAGAGAGAAAAGAGATGTGGTTAGCTCCGCATTCCATTGTCTACTAGCTTGTTTAAGGCCATGGAGAGAACGTTGAAGCTTACACACTTGATTTGGTTTGATAGAATTGATCCCTGGTGGAAGAGACATATAAACATCTTCATTTAAATCTCCATAAAGGAATGCATTGTTGACATCTAATTGCTCTAGTATCCACCCCTTTGCCACAGCAATGGACAACAAAATTCGAACAGTAGTAAGCTTTACTATAGGAGAGAATGTATCCATGTAATCAATGCCTTCAAACTGATTGTACCCCTTTGCCACCAATCTGGCCTTATATCGTTCGATGGAACCATCTGCCTTGTGCTTTATTTTGTAAACCCACTTGCATCCAATAGGTGTGGTGTTAGGAGGAAGATCAACAATGGACCATGTTTGATTTTGTTCTAAAGCTGTAATCTCATTATGCATAGCTTGTTTCCAACATTCTTGTTGAGAGGCTTGTGAGTAGGATTTGGGTTCAATATTTGTGACAATGTTGAGACAAGAATTTTTGTAGGTAGGAGAACATTGAGTGTAAGAAAGAACTTTGGAAAGAGGATATGAAGGAGATTTTATACCTGAGACAACATTGGTGCCAGAAGAAATCGATAGGGACATATGAGAATCTTGTAAATACTTGGGTGTAGTATGTTGTCTTGTTGATCTTCTGACTTGAGGATTCTGGACTGGCTGAGGATTGGATGCAGAGTTTTCAGATGGTAGAATATTATGGTTTGATGAATCATTTGGGATGTCATGTGTGGTTTCTGGTATATTGGTAATGGTATTGTGATGTGGTACCCTTCATGTGTGAAAAGTTAAAAAGATTGTACCCTTTTGTGCCTTGTCTATATCCAATAAAGGCTGTTTTGTGGGCTCGAGAGTCAAACTTGGTGCGGTTTGTTTGTAAAGTTGAAGCAAAAGCAAGGCATCCAAAGACCTTTAAGTGTGTAAGTGTTGGGAGTTTGTTGTACAACAGTTCATAAGGCGTTTTGTTGGTAAGAAGTGGAGTGCAGGTACGGTTTATGATATGTACCACATGTGAGATAGCATAACACCATAGATGAATAGGTAGTTTGGCTTGAAAAGATAAGGCCCTGGCTACATTTAATATGTGTTGGTGTTTGCGTTCTGCAACCCCATTTTATTGGGGTGATTCTACAGAAGAACGTTGGTGAACTATACCTTTGGAAAGATAAAAGGTCATTCATAAGGAATGACCTTTATAAGGAATGACCTTATGTTGGTCATTCATAAGGAATTCTACTCCATTTTCACTCCTGATGGTTTTTATAGATGAGTTAAATTGGTTTTCAACATAAGCATTAAAATGTTTTAAATTGGTTCGGGTTTCAGCTTTGTTCTTTAAAAGAATGATCCAAGTGAAACGTGTAAAGTCATCTACAATAGTGAGAAAGTAGCGATGACCATGTATAGAAGTGGTTGAGAAGGGCCCCCAAATGTCAGTATGTATGAAATGAAAGGGAAATGTGGATTTTATTTTGCCTGAGCAATATGACAATTTTTGTTGTTTAGAAAAATGGCATACATCATAAGGATCTATGTTATTACATGATATGAATGGAAAAGAAAAAGACATGGTCTTCATAACTGGCTCAGAAGGATGCCCAAGTCTTTGATGCCATAGGAATGAATCATCAGAAGTCACCTTATTACAGAATCCTTTCTTTGCAAGATTTTCATACGTCTTTATTATGTAAAGTCCATCGATTTGCTTAGTTGTACCAATCGTCTGGTTGGTTGAAATCTGCTTAATGGAACATGTCAATTCATTGAAAAGAATTAAAGATTAAGTATCTTGAAGGAGTTTAGTAACTGAGATTAAATTGACACGAAAGGAAGGAACATATAAAACATTTTTGATGATTAAGGAATTTGAAATGAAAACTGTGCCAGACTATGTTGTGGTTACTCTAGTGCCATTTGGAGGTGTAATGTGTATAGGCTTTATGGATTGGAGACATGAAAGATTGGAAGCTATGTAAGTAATGTGATCAGTAGCTCCAGTATCCAAAATCCAATCGTTAGATTTGATACCTGATATTGTGCTATCTATGTTAAAGGCATAGGACTGTGTATGAATCATATTTGAGGAATGTGGTTCTTGCTTTGAACGTTGCAGAAGATTCAAGAGTTCTTGATGCTGTTCTTTTGAAAAGAATGGGTTGAGTGACTCTTGTTCATTTCCTGTATCAAAATTGACATCATCGTTCACTTCTGGTCCAGCAAAGTTTGCAGCATTGTATGGCTTTCTGGTTTTGTAACCTGGTGGGAATCCATGCTTGAGATAGCATGTTTCAATGGTGTGATTAGTTCTTTTACAATATGTACATAACTTATTCCCACGACCTCTCCCTTGAACAAAACGAGTCTGTCCTCTATCCATTGGCCCTCTTGATCTTTGTTCAGTAAAATCTTGAAATCTTGGTCTTTGTTCAGCAATATTAATGAATGATTGTGGCTCTTGTAATCCAGAAATGTTAGCTCCTATTTTCAAATGTCTTTCTTGCTGGAGAATAAGAGAGAATACTTTGTTAACACAAGGAAGAGGTTCTAACAACATTACCTGAGCTCTTACATGCTCAAATTGGTCATTCAATCCCTTGAGGAATCTTATCACATAATCTCTTTCACGAGTATCCTTGATCTGTGTAGCAGCAGCACATTCACACGATGGCAGAATAGGCTGTAAACTTTCTAATTCATCCCATGGGATCTTTAATTGGGTAAAGAAATCAGAAACAGATCTGTCTTCTTGTTGAAGTTTGAAGATTTCATCTTGAAGATCAGAAATTCTGAACACGTCAGTTTGAGCAAATCTATCTTGCAAATTATTCCAGACATCATCAGCTTTGTCCATCCAGAGAACAGATTGTGCAATCGAATTCGAAATAGAACGATGAAGCCAAGAATTTACCATAGTATTGCATCTCTCCCATGCACCAAAGATGGAATCATTTCTTTCTGGTTTCTTGATGCTACCATCAACAAATCCAAGCTTTTCTTGGAAAGAAGTGCCATACGCATTGATCTTTGCCATGTGTGAAAATTCTTTCCATCCATTGGAGGAGATACCAAGATTAATGATGGACTTTCATTAGGATGTAAGTAGTAAGGATTTGAATCAAGTGCTGCAGCTTGAATCAGAGCTGTTTGAACAGGAACTGTTTGAGTAAGAGCTGTTGTTGTCATTTTTCTTCGAAAGAAAGATTGAAGAAAGAAAAAGGTTGAAGAAAGAAAGAAAGAAGAAGGGTGTGGATAGAGCTCTATGTGAGCTCTGATACCATATTAAAACTGATTGAAAAGAAGAATGATGAAACTTGTATTACAATAAAGATAGATGATGATATTTATAATAGATCAGCAACTATATGGAGCAACAGAAAAAGATACACAGTGCTTAACAAACTAACAAACTATAACAGAATTAGCTAAGTAATCATAACAGAATTTAAGTAACATCTACAGAGCTGATCTTCATTATTTATGAGCTGATATATAAATATAAGTATTTTCAATAAATAGTTGATGACTGTAAAAAAATCTGTTTTATTTTAAGTTGGTGCATTATTAGCCTAATTATTATAAATTTATGGATATTTATTGTTAGCTTTTTAACTAACAATATAAAATTTATTTCAAAATAAGTTTTTAAATATATTTCTTAAAAGTACATGTAAGACCATGTGTTTGATTCTTCCCAGAATCTCAGTACCGTCTTTGGGAGAAATTTAAAGCCTTAATACAAGGACCCTCCCGAACGGACTAATCGCCAAGCGATGAACTCTTTGAAGCACCGACACTTCAAAAATCCTGACGTGTTGTGTCCGACACTCCAACACACGTTGTAGAAACTCAAAAAAAGGTTCAAAGGTTGCGTTGTGTTTTTAGTTCTAACTATTAGATTCGTTGGATTACTATTACCATTTTATTGAATTTAATATAAATATTTGTGATATCTTATGTTTTTTTGCAAAATTAATGGGTATTATAAGTTTAGCTTTAATTTTTTATTAAATTATTGAATATTAAATATAATATATACAACATAAATTAAAAATAATATTTAATATCAAAACTTGTTCTAACGTGTCGAAATATAACAGTTTTTAGAATTAACGTGTTGGAGTATCGTGCAGAGGCGGACCGACTCTGTTGTCAGTGTCTGCACATGCAGACACAAAAATTTGAGAATTTTTTTTTTAGGGGTGAGGTAGTATAGGTCAAGTAAAAAAAAGATTTAGGAAGGTTGAAAATAAAAAAATTAATATAGCTAGTAATTCGACAAATCTCAATGAAAAGTAACTTTCTATATTTATTTTATTTGTTATTGTAACAACTTAGTTGACTCTTGATTATTATTATTTTCTATGTTAAGTTAAAATTTTCTTTTCTTTTCTTGTTTATAATTTTTTAATACATTTACAATTTTCTTTAAAAAAAAATATTCGGGGGCGCTGCCCCCAAACCCCACCATAAGTGTGCACACATAAAAATAATTTCTTACGTCCGCCGTATCGTGTCGTGTCTCGTGTCGATATACCAAGTGAAAATGAAATGAGTTAAAAATAAAAAAACTAAAGACTTATTAATTCATCGACATTCCGTCCAATAAAACCAACGAATTATAAATCTCCAAAATAATAAATAGAAAGATCGCTGCAACAATAAATCAAATCAATAGAGCCTATTCAGCACATTCCATTTTTTAAGCTAAAAAGTTCAAGTTAAAATAAAAAACTTAAAAAACAAAAATTATTTGTTAATCAAATAAAGTTGTCCTGAGAGTTTTGAAGAATAGAAAATGAAATAGTGTAAAAAACATTGGGATACACCACCCCAAAAGTTAGTTCAAAGGGTGTCCAAGGCCTTATAAAGGCCACATTGGTTGTACATACAACCAATGTGAGACTATATATCTCAACACGCCCCCTCACACGAGAGCCCGTTGGACTTGAAGAGTGGATGATGCAACAGGCCCAACCTACTTGTGCTAAGAGAGTCCACAAGAGAAAATGGGGGACAACGAGGCTCTGATACCATGTAAAGAACCTTAGGATAAATCACCCCAAAAGCTAGCTCAAAAGGTGAGAGTGGCCAAGGCCTTATAAAGGCCACATTAGTTGCACATACAACTAATGTGAGACTATATATCTCAACAAATAGTTTGATATTATGATAAATTATTAGGATAAAGAATAAAATTGGTAAATACAAATTTAGAATAAAATGAAACTGAAAAATAAATTAAATATAATAACTCGAAAAAGCTAGTCTATATCTTAAAGAAGTTCCTATTGGGAACTTTTAGCTTTGTTTTTTGTATTTATTATAGGGAAAAATGTTTGTCATTCTAAATGACACAAAGTTATGTCATTTTTAATGAAACTACGTCGTTTTGGTAAGTTTTTACATTCTCTCTCCTCCATTTTCTTTTTATTTCTAATTTTATAAATTATAAAAAATGATAAAACACACCAAAATGACGTAGTTTCATTAAAAATGACACAAAATTGTGTCATTTAAAGTGACAAACACTAAACCCTTTATTATAACAACAGCTCTTTTTGTGATAAGATTTTTGTAAAAATATATTTGGTTAAGTCCTAATTATAAGAAGAAAAGAAGTTAAAAATAAGATTTCCCAAACGCAGACGTACATAATAACATGTACAAATTTCTAAATATTTGATTGATACATGTAACACTTTGAGTAACAAACTCAAATTATAAAGACCTTCAATGAGTGCATAATATTTTAAATTATATATATATATATATATATATATATATATATATATATATATATATATATATGGTCATGATCATTTTACACCAGTATAAGTTACATTCTCAATCTTATCCCTTGATTCCATTTATATCTAAGGGCTCAATTTTTTTAATAATATAAGCCATTAGATATAAGTGGATCAATGGTCAAGATTGAGTGTAAGACTTCTAACTCTTATACCGATGTAAGAATATCCTGCTCCATATATATATATATATATATATATATATATATATATATATATATATATATATATATATAATCTTAACTAAACAATACAGAAGAAAAAAAAACTAAATTTGATTTTTCTTTTATTATGACTGTTTTTCAATTTCAAGTATTCTATCGAATATGCTGACACCATCGAGCATTATCATAACTTATCCATATGTCCACATGATAAACCTATCCAACAACCCAATTTAGCAATCCAAGATAGCTTTTTCTCTTTTCTATTTAGATCATTATCATATTAAATATTATAAAGGTATATACTCAATCCTTGCAAAATACCAATGTATCCGCCGAGGTTAGCTTAAATTCTTATAAAGAATTTTGGGATACACTATTCCAAAAATTAGCTCAAAAGACGGAAGTGCTCAAAACCTTATAAACTCCTCATTAGTTTCTCATAAAACTAATGTGAGACTATATATCTCAACACACTCCTTCACACGAGAGCTCATTGGGCTTGAAGAGTGGATGATGTAACAGGCTCAATCTACCTGTGCTAAGAGAGTCCACAAGAAAGTGGGGGCGGTGAGGCTCTGATACCATATAAAGAACTGATTCAACTGAAAAGCTTAAACTGTTGGGTGAGTTTACATTAATGATTTTATATATATATATATATATATCAACATTCCTCATTCATCAGCAAGCTTTGTGAATTCAACGAAGCATGAGAAATAAAAAATAGGAAAGTGATGAAAAAGTTAATGAAGAAAAGTTAAGGGAAGTGTGAGAATTGAAAAGTTAAAAAAAAAAAAGTAGATGAAAAGAATTGAAAGAGAATTGAAAAGTTAAAAAAAAAAAAAAAAGTAGACGAAAAGAATGGAAAGAGAATTGAAAAGTTAAAAAAAAGTAGATGAAAAGAATGGAAAGAGAATTGAAAAGTTAAAAAAAAAAAAAAAAAAAGTAGATGAAAAGAATGGAAAAAATGATAAGTTAGTGAAGAATAAATTATCATGCAACTAATCAACTAACATGCATCCTGACTCACGAAACTCGAGCCACTCTGGGATGCATCCGACAAGTTAAATGTAATTAATTTAACATATTTTTATAAAACTAGTCTGACACAACTTAAAACTTATTGTTTAAGGTAAAATATGTAAAGAATCAATTTCAATTTAACAGCTTAAGTATCTTCACTTATTAATTTGAGCTTTCGAGTTAAGCTGATTATTTAAAAAGCATATGCTGCACCAATGCATCCCAAGTTGACGTAGGGTCAGAAGCCTGCGCAAAGAAAATGTAAAGAATGATTCGGGTTGTTTTGTAGTTATTCAACAACTGCAGATAATCACGGCCATAACAATTGTCATAATTGTATTATAAATTAATGGGTTTGATTTTTTCACATTGAGAATTATTTTATTATATTGTGACTTAATTTGTAGTTGATTATATATTTATTAAAAAAAGAATCTTTGCACGTTAATCGAAGGATGATAATATTAAAAAATATTTCTCATATAATATAAGAAGTGTTTTTCCCTTTAGATCCTCTCTTTTTTTAAGTTATAAGCTACTTATAAGCAGAAGTTAAGTCAAATAGGTTTTGAGAAAAGCTCTTATAATAAAAATAATAATCTTTTGTAATGAAGAAAAAAAGTTAAAAGCCAAAAGCTCCTACGAGAAGCTTTGTTTTTTAAGCTCTTATCAGCTTTTCTTGAATTGTATGTTATTTTTTTAAATGAAGAGTTAATATATATATATATATATATATATATATATATATATATATATATATATATATATATATATAGGATATTCTTACACCAGTGTAAGAGTTAGAAGTCTTACACTCAATCTTGACCATTGATCCACTTGTATCCAATGGCTCAAATTACTAAAAGTTCTGAGCCCTTAGATATAAGTGGAAACAATGGACAAGATTTAGAGTGTAACTTACACTGGTGTAAAATGATCCTGACCCTATATATATATATATATATATATATATATATATATATATATATATATATATAGGATAAGATCAACTTACACCGGTGTAAGATTAATAAATCTTACACCAAATCTTAACTGTTGATTTCCGTGCATCTAATGGTTGAGATTTACTGAGAATTAAAAATTAATTAATGAGTTACATATATATATATATATATATATATATATATATATATATATATATATATATATATATATATATAGCATATCCTTTGACATCGGTGTAACAACTCATCAGAGCCGTTAGATCAGAAAAGATCAACGACTCTGATTAGCATGCATGTGACACCATTGATCTTTTTTTATCTAACGGCTCTTAGATAAGGTGTCAAATTTCAAATTTGATCTAATGCCTCATATATATATATATATATATATATATATATATATATATATATATATATATATATATATATTGAAAGAGAGAGTTTTTTTTTGAAATATGTGTTTTTAAGTAATTTTAAGCTAAATTTTTATGTAATTACCAAATAGTTTTTAGCTTTTTTTTAAACTCTTTTTTTTTAGTTTTATCTTATAAGTTTAAGCGAGGATCCAAAAAAGCTCTAAATCAATTATAAAAATTGAAAAAATAAATGAGAACCATTGAATGCAAATTGCAAGAACTGTATCTTGTGCTGTTTTAATGATAGATTTAATGTTTCTTGTGTTATAGAAGATAAAATTATATCTTATAAATGTATTAAAATATGTGGAACCATGTGGAGTTATGTAAAGAGAACAGAAAAAAATGAGCCTTATATAAAGAAAAGAGAGAAAAAAATGGTAATATACTTTTATAAATGTATAGAAAATAGAATAGGAGACACATTAAACCAATATATATATATATATATATATATATATATATATATATATATATATATATATATATATATCAATATATACATCCTGATTTTTCATGTAAAATGTTTCTAATTTGGTTCATCAAAAATAGTTAATTGGCAATGCTATTATAAAATATGGATATTCAATTTAGTAAAGATCATTGTCAATCTGTTAACAAAAGCCTGATTTTTTAAATCAATAGAGTTCTGAAAATAATTTCATTGATTTTTTTTCTCTGAGACACATAGGTAGGTAATGACAACGACAGTAATTAATAATAATAACTTAAGCAAAGTTAGAATGGAAAATTGCAACCGAGAAAAGACAAAATGATGGGTATTGATTAATAAACCAAAATTATCAAACCAGTTGTGAAATGAGAGTAGATTGAGTTACCAGAATCACAATGTGAAATAGATAACAATGATGTACTTGTTCAGCCAGTGACTTTCGTCTTGCAAATGGTTATGCAGTCTTAAGAGTTAAGACAAAAAATAGAGATACGAGAGTGACGCCAATCTTAGCCAGTGAAGAACGACAATCGACAAGATATGAAAGTGATTTAGATTTTTTTGGATGAAAGTATGAAACTCAGAGGCTAGAAAACGTTGTTGTTCATTTTATAGCACTTATTTTTTTTTATATAAAAAAAATCTTTGATTGGTCCAAATCGGATTCCCTGTAACTCGTCGGGTCACCGAGATCTGACCGAGTCAACCGGTCCAAATCGAGTTGACTACAAATCGGTCCAAAGGATAACTTAAACCGAGGAACCCACCGGATCACCGAGACCAAATCGACCCGACTAGTCCGATCCAAATTTTAAAACACTGCATTAAACATTTTAGTGATTCAATCTAACTGCAGCAGCTGCATGCGAACAAAGTAATAACTTTCATTTATTGTGCTCCAGCTGGCAGAAGTCTCCCTTTGAAATTAATACTATGTAATGTAATCCAAATTTTTGCACTATTTGTAACCTATTAAATCAGGTCCTTGAAAAGTTTCGGGTTATTGTATTTAGTTCTAGTTTGTGGCTTAAAATTATATTAGAAAATGTATTTGTTTTACCATGTTTTTCTCGGAGTATTCTTTTGTATTTGGAATTTTTATATTCAGTTAATTTTTCCAGCTCATACCCTTTTGCAATATATGAATGTATAGTGGATAAAAAAAATACAATTTCAATTTTCTTCCTCCTTGTTGACATTTTTGAGGGGTAAAAAACTTTTTTAAATCTCTTTATGCCATTATTGAGAAGCAACTGTACTGGGGCAAGTGAGGCCTTGTTCATTGCCCAAATATGAGACTCACCAGCAAATGTTAAGATGAGGCTGTGGCCAACCAGAGCCAGGGTAGGCTTATGATCATGGTCAACTTGCTTAAAACTGAGGCTTGGACTTCATTGGGTTTCTCCAATGAGATGAAGAATCCCAGCTCAAAGTAAGGTACAGCAAGGCCTACAGAGTAGACTGGAAAGGAGAATTCAACTGCTTTACCTTCAAAATTATGAAGTGTGGTGGATAGAATTTGCTTTTACTTGGAGTGAAGCATATATGAATTTCACTTTCAATTATCCTTCACCCTCATATATATGAACCATCAATCAAATAACAGCAAAATACTTTTGTTTACAAACTTTCACCATTATAGTGTTTATCTGCCTATTTTAAGCTCACTAAGTAAATGCACACAAAACATCTTTTATTTGTCTATTTTATACCTGTCACACTAAGGAACAAGATCTCCTCCACCACTCAATGACATTGGAAAACATAAAAAGTCTTGTATAAATGCATTGAGGTTCATATTGGAGGATCCACCTTCTGCAACTGCTCGGTCACATATGCCCTTGAGTTCTAGTGCCCTGTCTCTAATTTCTTTACCATTCCCACTTCCAAGATCCATGAACTTACTAACCACTTCCAATATTTCTGCTTGTGTAATCAATTCTTCACTTCCCAACTTTGATCTTTTTAACTCCCACCCATTCTTCCATTCTTCCAAAATTTTCCTCCTATTTGGGACTTGGTCAAAGAAAAGAGGGAATGTCAGCATTGGAATACCAGCAAAAACAGCTTCCGTAGTGGAATTCCACCCACAATGACTCCAAAACCCACCTACAGAAGGATGGGACAAAACCTTCAATTGGTCACACCAAGGCACCACTAAACCCCTATCCCCACATTTCTCTTTCAACCAAGAAGCTTCTCCACGAGCCACCCAAAAGTAACCAACACCACTTGTGTTTAAAGCTGAAACAATTTCATTCATTTGTGCACTTGACACAGAAAGGAAACTACCAAAAGAAATGTACAATACTGACCGAGCTGGCTGAGAATCTAGCCAATTTATGTAGTCAAGGTTGTCATCAATGTTGACTTCTGAATGATCAGTTTTAGGTTTGAAGTAAGGAAAGGAAATGGGATAGATTTGGAAAGGTAACACAGCTCTCAAGGAATCAATTGCTTGAGCTTCCAGCTCTTGGATTGTACTCAATATAAGACAATCTGCTTTGGGCACAGTTGAAATACATTTCAACTCAGGTTGCAAAAACCTCATGTCATTTTCATGAAGCACAGTTCTTAGATCAGATAATTGAGCTGAAGAAATTCCTGGTATATGCTCTTCATCATCATCATCTGCATCATTAAAAGTCACAATGTTCAAACATCAACAAATAGGCACTGCATTTACAATAATTTTACTAACTTTTAACAATTCATATTTTTTTAATCATAACCAAATTTCATATGAAAAAAAAAATATAGTATCGGGATTATTTTCCACCGGTATAAAGTACATTTTCAATTTTAATCCTTAATCCTATTTATATCTAACTGTTATGAATTGTATTTCCCTATAAAATAGAACGGTTCGTTTTATATACTGTTAGTGTAGATAACGTATCTACATTGAGTCCAAAATAACGTCGTTTTGAGGCGAAAATATATTTTTGTAATTATAACTTATTTCAAGGATATAATAGTCCATTTCATTATAATTTTTTATTTTTTAACCTAAAACGACGTCGTTTTGGGAGCGAACGTAGATAACTTATATACATTCAGTTTATAAACATTAAAGCCATAATAGAAACGTAATTATTTTACCGATATACTCTTGATCTTGATCCTATCGGCATAATGTGACCTAATATATATGTATTTTTTTTGGTAAACGACTAATAAATTAAATCCAACTCAATAAGTAGATAATTTTTAATTTAACTAAATAATTAGTTAATTACATTAAATTTTCTGTGGTCCATTTAACTACTAATCATTTAAACATGAAAATGTTGTAATTTACCTAGAAGATCAACTTTGAAACCCCGGTTACGGGCTAAGCTTTCCAGTTGATGCAACATGTAGTAAAAGGAAGCTGACATAGTCCAAAGCAGCGCCACCGGAATATTTCTCCGGCGTGCAACGGCGACCGGGAACTGCAACTCAACGTCGCCGATGATGGCGGTGACTGGAGGCTGAAGCTGATCAAGGAGGTTGTCAAAGGGAGCTTCGATGTTAGTTATGGCGGCTTGGAAGAAGCCAGGGAAGTCGGCGGCTATCTGAGTGCGGTGGGGGACTACGTTTGGGATGGTGGCGAAGCGAATGTTATCCGGCTTAGGCTCGGAGCCGATGTAGCCGAGCCACTCTTGGGTAACAACGATAGTGATAAGAAGAGGACCATCATGACCTTGTGATATTGAAGAGGAAGCTGCAATTAGTTTGCAGAGCCTCAACATGGGGGTCACGTGCCCTCGACCTGGGTAAGGCATAGCAACCACGTGACCACTAAACCTCATAGATGCTGGAACTTCCATCAATGACTCGTAAGTTATGCTTAGGGTAGATTAGATCTTTGATCTGTGAATGGGGAAGAAGGCACAGGCTTTATATGAAACTTTTTATATGAAGGAGTTCTTGGCATATTTTAATTATCTCACAAATAAAATATTAGTTGTTCTCTGATAATGTGTTTCAATTAATGAATATTGACTCTAACATTGATTGAAGCATTAAATTCTTTTTTGAATTGCATTTAATTCGCCTGACTTTTCATTAAAATAAGTCCATTTGAAGATTTCAAGGATACCTATTAATAGTTTCTTTTTAAGGTGAGATAACGAGTCACAACTCTCAAAAGTGCTATTGTTGTTTTGCAGTGTCGCTCCCTCCAGCGACTATTTGCCCATTTTCCTTGTGAGTGAACGAAGCAATTATTTGCGCCATTGACATAGCTGTTAAATTGTCACGGACGGCTAACATGACAATGCAAAAATGTCATTATCTTCGCTTGTCCTATGCTCACTTTCTTATAAATTTTTGACCGGTACATAATTACACTTTACATTTTTCCTTATCTAAATTTTAGACTAAATGAAGTTATGTTTATGTAGCCTTTTTATCAGTTTAAGTCTATTTGTGTAACTATTCATGAGTTTAATATAAATTGACACTGACCGGCATAAATCTATTTGTGTAACTATTCATGAGTTTAATATAAATTGACACTGTCCCGCACGTCGTAGAAACTCAAGAAAATGTTCAAATGTTACGTTGTGTTTTTAGTTCTAATTATTAGATTCGTTGGATTACTATTACCATTTTATTAAATCTAATATAAATATTTGTGATATCTTATGTTTTTTTTTTTTTTTTTTTTGCAAAATTAATGGGTATTAAAAGTTTAGCTTTAATTTTTTTGTTAAATTATTGAATATTAAATATAATATACGCAACATAAATTAAAAATATTTTTTAATATCAAAACTTGTCCTAACGTGTCGAAATCTAATATTTTTTAGAATTAACGTATCGGAGTATCGTGTCGTATCGTGTCTCATGTCGGTATACCAAATGAAAATGAAATGAGTTAAAAAAAAAACTAAAGACTTATTAATTCATAGAAATTCCACCCAATAAAACGAACGAATTATAAATCTCCAAAGTAATAAATAGAAAGATTGAAAATAATATATATATATATATATATATAGGGCTTAACGTTTCTCAAGCTGCTTGAGATAATGTTATTTCCGGCTATTAAATCATAACCGTACAATGATGGATCAACGGTGTTAAAGAAGAGACAGAAAAAGGGAATCATAACCATTCAAAGGTAAATCAATTAATATAAGGAAATAAATAAACAAAACGACGTAGTTTTGGGGTAGCCGGAGATAAACTTATCTCAAGCGGCTTGAGAAATATTTTTTCCATACATAGATATAGATATATATATGTATATATATACATCTATACATATATATCTATATATATACATATATGTATGTATACATATATGTACATATATACATATATATATGTATATGTATACACATATACATATATGTATAGATATACATATATATATATATATGTATATATGTATATATATATATAGGGTTTAGCGGATGTAAAGTGACTGCACTTAAAGATTCGTGCAGTCATATAAAACTACGTCGTTTTATAATGTAAAAGCATTAAAAATGGAGAATAACAACTATACAAAGGTGGAAATAAATATAAAACATTAAATATGGGGAATCATAACCATAAAAAGTTGGAAATAAATATAATACTTTTATTTTCTACAATTAATTTTAAATGCGAACTTCCTTTATCCCACCCAAAACGACGTAGTTTTTAGGTGACTGCACAAACACTTATATACAGTCACATTAAAAATCATTTTGACATATATATATATATATATATATATATATATATATATATATCTCGTTGCAACAATAAATCAAATCAATAGAGCCTATTCAGCATATTCCATTTTTTAAGCTAAAAATTACTTTTAAGTTCAAGTTAAAAAAAAACTTTTTTTTTTGGTACAGAAAAAAAAAAAACTTAAAAAACAAAAATTATTTGTTAATCATATAAAGTTGTTATGAGAGTTTTGAAGAATAGAAAATGAAGTAGTTTGATATTATGATAAATTATTAGGATAAAGAACAAAATTGATAAATACAAATTTAGAATAAAATGAAACTGAAAAATAAATATAAGAACTCAAAAAAAAAAACTAGTCTATATCTTAAAGAAGTTCCTATTGGGAACTTTTAGCTTTGTTTTTCGTATTTATTATAACAACAGCTCTTTTTGTGATAAGATTTTGGTAAAAATATGTTTGGCTAAGTCGTGCTGGAGAAAAGAAGTTAAAAATAAGATTTCCCAAACGCATACATAATAACATGTACAAATTTCTAAATATTTGATGGATACATGTAATACTTTGAGTAATAAACTCAAAATATAAAGACCTTTAAATAAGTGCATAATATTTTAAATTATATATATATATATATATATATATATATATATAATATTTGATTTTTATTTGACTTTGTTACGCAATTTAATCTTAACTAAAGAAAACAGAAGAAAAAAAAAACTAAATTTGATTTTTCTTTTATTATGACTGTTTTTCAATTTCAAGTATTCTAACGAATATGCTGACACCATCAAGCATTAAAGAATTAATAACTTATCCATATGTCCACATGATAAACCTATCCAAGATAGCTTTATTTAGATCATTATCATATTCAATATTAGAAGGGTATATACTCAATCCTTGCAAAATACCAATGTATCCGCCGAGGTTAGGTTAAATTCCTCATTCATCAGCGAGCTTTTTGAATTCAACGAAGCATGAGAAATAAAAAAGAGTTTATCATCTATCATATCGCATGACCACACAAAATTTCCTACACACACAATATTTTGTGGGGCCCGCAGAAAAAAAAAACTCCGCCACGCAAAACGAATCTCTATAACATAACACAAACACTTTTCCTACAACATAATTCTTATAAAACCCAATAAAAAATAGGAAAGTGGTGAAAAAGGGTCTGTTTGATTCCTATTCTCAAAAACAGTTTTTAAGTTTTTAAAACAAAAAAGTAAAAAAATCTGTTTGGAAATGGTTGATTTGCAAAATGCAATGACTCTTTTTTTAGTTTTAAAAACCAGAAACCAAAACAATCTTTTGATGTTCTCCAGCGCTGTTTTTGGTTTTTTTTTTGTTTTTTTTTTTTTTGTCTAGGCAGTGGTAGAATTGTAAATATCTGGATTCATTAATGGCAATTTCGTAAATATTAGGACTCAAAGCAATTACTTTATGATAACATTTTTGTAATTCTAAAATTTCATTAATGACATTTTTGTAAATAATTACAACTTTTTTATAATTTTTTTTTTTGGTAAACAACTTCTTTATGACTTTAATTTAATTACAATTAAACAAATTTTTTTATTTTTTTACTCTCAAAATCAGTTTTTAAAATTCATCTTTAAATCAATTTTGGAAAAAAAAAAAAGTAAAACACTTTCACACGCACCCAAAGCTAATGACGAAAAGTTAAGGCAAGTGTGAGAATTGAAAAGTTAAAAAAAAAAAAAAAAGTAGATGAAAAGAATGGAAAGAGAATTGAAAAGTTAAACAAAAGTAGATGAAAAGAATGGAAAAAATGATTAGTTTGTGGAGAATAAATCAACATGCAACTAATCAACGAACATGCATCCTGACTCACGAAACTCGAGCCACTCTGGGATGCATCCGACAAGTTAAATGTAATTAATTTAACATATTTTTATAAAACTAGTCGGACATTAAAACTTACTGTTTAAGGTAAAATATGTAAAGAATCAATTTCAATTTAACAGCTTAAGTATCTTCGCTTATTAATTTGAGCTTTGCAGTTAGGCTGATTATTTAAAAAGCATATGCTGCACCAATGCATCCCAAGTTGACGTAGGGTCAGAAGCCTGCACAAAGAAAATGTAAAGAATGATTCGGGTTGTTTTGTAGTTATTCAACAACTGCAGATGATACAAACGGACTCTAAATTCATTATAAAAACTGAAAAAATAAATGAGAACCAATATTGAATGCAAATTGCAAGAACTGTATCTTGTGCAATTTTAATAATAGATTTAATGTTTGTTGTGTTATTGAAGATAAAATTATATCTTACACACATATAAAAATATGTGGAACCATGTGGAGTTATGTAAAGAGAACAGAAAAAAAAATGAGCCCCATATGAAGAGAAGAGAAAAAAAAATTGAGGTTATATACTTTTATAAGTGTATAAAAATTAGAATAGGAGACATTAAACATTTTGATGATTTAATCTAACTGTAGCAGTTGCATGCGAACAAAGTAATAACTTTCATTTATTGTGCTTCTGCCGGCAGAAGTCTCCCTTTGAAATTAATACTATGTAATGTAATCCAAATTTTTGCACTGTTCGTGACCTATTAAATCAGGTCCTTGAAAAGTTTAGGGTTATTGTATTAAGTTCTAGTTTGTGGCTTAAGATTATATTAGAGAATATATTTGTTTTACCATGTCTTTCTAGGAGTATTCCTTTGTATTTGGTATTTTTATATTCAGTTAATTTTTCCAGCTCGTACCCTTTTGCAATATATGAATGTATAGTGGATAAAAAAAAATACAATTTCAATTTTCTTCCTCCTTATTGACATTTTTTAGGGGTAAAAACCTATTTTAAATCTCTTTATGCCATCACTTTTTGGTCTCACAAGATACGCCTTCGTATTTCTTGATTCCTATTTCTTGATTGAAACCTTTGGTGGCTTCTTTAAGTCAAAGTAGATGAATCAGTATGAGTCCACTAGCACATGGATACAAACAACACACCAAAAAAAGGAATTGATAGAGATAATGTTAAGATAGTCCACAAATATTATCATATATATGATCTTATTTTCATTCTAGAAAGGCCATTCCCCCAACAAGATAATTTAGCTCCACAAATTCCATGAATTTTGAAAGGATTTGATTGGACTTTCCATGAAACATGCTCTCACAGAAAAAGATTACCAGTACCATGGAGAAGCAGATGTACTGGGGCAAATGAGGCCTTGTTCATGGCTCAAATATGAATCTCACCAGCATATGTTAAGATGAGGTTGTGGTCATCCAAAGCCAGGGTAGGCTTGTGATCATGGTCAACTTGCTTAAAACTGAGGCTTGGACTTCATTGGGTTTCTCCAATGAGATGAAGAATCCCATCTCTAAGTAAGGTACAACAAGGCCTACACAGTAGACTGGAAAGGGGAATATAGCATTTAAAGATTTAACTACTTTACCTTCCAAATCATGAAGTGTGGTGGATAGAATTTGCTTTTAGTTGGAGTGAAGCACATATGAATTTCACTTTCAATTATCCTTCACCCTCATATATATGAACCAACAATCAAATAAGAGCAAAATACTTTTGTTTACAAACTTTCACCTTAATAGTGTTTATCTGCCTATTTTAAGCTCACTAAGTAAATGCACACATAACATCTTTTATTTGTCTATTTTATACCTGTCACACTAAGGAACAAGATCTCCTCCGCCACTCAATGACCTTGGAAAACATAAAAAGTCTTGTATAAATGCATTGAGGTTCATATTGGAGGATCCACCTTCTGCAACTGCTCGGTCACATATGCCCTTGAGTTCTAGTGCCCTGTCTCTAATTCTTTTACCATTCCCACTTCCAAGATCCATAAACTTACTAACCACTTCCAATATTTCTGCTTGTGTTATCAATTCTTCACTTCCCAACTTTGATCTTTTTAACTCCCACCCATTCTTCTATTCTTCCAAAATTTGCCTCCTATTTGGGACTTGGTCAAAGAAAAGAGGGAATGCCAGCATTGGAATACCAGCAAAAACAGCTTCCGTAGTGGAATTCCACCCACAATGACTCCAAAACCCACCTACAGAAGGATGGGACAAAACCTTCAATTGGTCACACCAAGGTACCACTAAACCCCCATCCCCACATTTCTCTTTTAACCAAGAAGCTTCTTCACGAGCCACCCAAAAGTAACGAACACCACTTGTGTTTAAAGCTGAAACAATTTCATTCATTTGTGCATTGGACACAGAAAGGAAACTGCCAAAAGAAATGTACAATACTGACCGGGCTGGCTGAGAATCTAGCCAATTTAAGTAGTCAAGGTTGTAATCATTGTTGACTTCTGAATGATTAGTTTTAGGTTTGAAGTAAGGAAAGGAAATGGGATAGATTGGGAAAGGTAACACAGATTTCAAGGAGTTAATTGCTTCAGCTTCCAGCTCTTGGATTGTACTCAATATAAGACAATCTGCTTTGGGCACAGTTGAAATACATTTCAACTCAGGTTGCAAAAACCTCATGTCATTTTCATGAAGCACAGTTCTTAGGTCAGATAATTGAGCTGATGAAATTCCTGGTATATGCTCTTCATCATCATCTGCATCATTAAAAGTCACAATGTTCAAACATCAACAAATAGGCACTGCATTTACAATAATTTTACTAAATAGTAAACCATCCATTTTAACTTTTAACAATTCATATTTTTTTAATCATAACCAAATTTCATATGAAAAATATATATATACACGACGTATATAGTATTGGGATTATTTTCCACCGGTATAAAGTACATTTTCAATTTTAATCCTTAATCCTATTTATATCTAACGGTTATGAATTGTATTTCTCTATATAATAGAACGGTTCGTTTTTTCTACGGCCAACGTAGATAACTTATCTATATTGAGTCCGAAACGATGTCATTTTGAGGAGAAAATGTATTTTTGTAATTATAATTTATTTCAAGGTTATAATAGTCTATTTTATTATAATTTTTTAATTTTTCAACCTAAAACGACGTTGTACTGGGAGCGAACGTGGATAACTTATCTACGTTCATTTTATAAACATTAAAGCCATAATAGAAACGTAATTATTTTACCGATATACTCTTGATCTTGATCGTATCAGCCTCATGTGACTAATAAATTAAATCCAACTCAATAAGTAGATAATTTTTAATTTAACTAAATAATTAGTTAATAACATTAAATTTTCTTTGGTCCATTTAACTACTAATTATTTAAACAAGAAAATGTTGTAATTTTACCTAGAAGATCAACCTTGAAACCCCGGTTACGGGCTAAGCTTTCCAGTTGATGCAACATGTAGTAAAAGGAAGCAGACATAGTCCAAAGCAGCGCAACCGGAATATTTCTCCGGCGTGCAACGGCGACCGGGAACTGCAACTCAACGTCACCGATGATGGCGGTGACTGGAGGCTGAAGCTGATCAAGGAGGTTGTCAAAGGGAGCTTCGATGTTGGTTATGACGGCTTGGAAGAAGCCAGGGGGGTCGGCGGCTATCTGAGTGTGGTGGGGGACGACGTTTGGGATGGTGGCGAAGCGAATGTTATCCGGCTTAGGCTCGGAGCCGATGTAGCCGAGCCACTCTTCGGTAACAACGATAGTGATAAGAAGTGGACCATCATGATGACCTTGTGATGTTGAAGCAGCTGCAATTAGTTTGCATAGCCTCAACATGGGGGTCACGTGCCCTCGACTTGGAAAAGGCATGGCAATCACGTGACCACTAAACCTCATAGATGCTGGAACTTCCATCAATGACTCGTAAGTTATGCTTAGGGTAGATTAGATCTTTGATCTGTGAAAGGGGAAGAAGGCACAGGCTTTATGTGAAACTTTTTGTATGCAGCGAGTTCTTGGCATATTTTAATTATGGGTTTTATTAGTCTTGTTCCATATAAGATAGCTATCTTATGCTGTAGAGAAAAAATATGTGGGTCCCACCATTATAAAAAAAAGGAGAAAAAAATGTGGGATATGAAAAGTGAATGAGAGAAAATAAGAGACGATATCTTATATAAAGTAAGAGTAATATTTCCCTTTAATTATCTAACAAATAAACTATTAGCGGTTCTCTGATAACGTGTTTCAATTAATGAATATTGACTCTAACATTGATTGAAGCATTAAATTCTTTTTTTGAATTGCATTTAATTTGCCTGACTTTTCATTTAAATAAGTCCACTTGAAGATTTCAAGGATACCTATTAATATTTTTTTTTTAGGGTTTTGTTAACGTGATATAATATGAAAATTGATACGTCATGTTACAGAGAGATGGGACCCACCAAATATTAGGAGAAAAAAAATGAAAAAAGCTTGCACGAAAACGATATGAATAGGAGAAAACAAAAATTTCATATAACATAACTTTTCCTTTTCCTTTTTTTTAAAGGTGAGATAACACTTTAGAACACTGATCAAAATGCCATTCTTCACCAACATTTTACTTAAATACCACGCGAATAATATTATATCTCAATCTGTCACGGGAACAAGTTCGTTATCCAGTGTAGAGAACTCGGTTTGCGGACGTGTCACATTTCTAGTAGATAACAAGTACCAATTTTTTTTTAAAAAAAAACCAACGGTAGCAAACTTCGTGTCCACTAGAAATGTGACACGTTAGCAAACCGAGTTCGCTACACCGGGTAGCGAACTTGCCCCCGTGGCAGATTGAGAAATAACACTGTTCGCGTGGCATTTAGGTAAAAGTGTTGGTGAAGAGTGACATTTTGGTCACTGTTCCTAACACTTGAGTCTCAGCTCTCAAGTGCTATTGTTGTTTTGTAGTTCGCTCCCTCGAGCTACTATTTGCCCATTTTCTTCATAACAGTGACCCAAATGTCACATTTTGCTAAATTTTTTATCCAAATGTCACGCGAATAGTATTTTTTACCAGACTGCCACGTGTCATAATTCGCTACCACTGATAACGAATTTCGTGACCAATAATTTCATGACACGTGAACATATTACAAACGAAATTCGCTACACAGTGTAGCGAAGTTTGACACGTCAGCTTTTTCCTGTGAAAGTGTGACACGTATCAAAAAATCATTCACGAACATAATATGTTACAAGTGTAACGAATTACTGTCTTCTTTATACATGTTATTTTTGCTGACTGTATATTCTGACGTGTCATTTTAGAAAATTTACTGTTAATGTGACGGTTTGATATTTTTTTGGCTGGCAAAACGAGGACCGTTCCTTTTCCTTCCGAGTGAACGAAGCAATTATTTGCACCATTTACATAGCTGTTAAATTGTCACGGACGGCTAACATGACAATGCAAAAACTGAAAAAAGTCAATATCTTCGCCTGTGCTATGCTCAGATTCTTATAAATTTTTGCCGGTACATAATTACAGTTTACATTTTTCTTATCTAAATTTAAGACTAAATGAAGTTATTTTTATGTGGCTTAATTTTTTACCCGTTTAAGTCTATTTGTGTAACTATTCATCAGTTTATTTCTTTTGACAATTTACTAATCAAATGCGAAAAGATACGTATGTGGCAGTGTATGATTAAGTCACGCATCATCCTCTGTCATGTGTCGCACTTTACAAGATTGCATACGGAAGAATGTGCGATTTGAATATGCTAATCTTGTAGAGTGTGACATATGACAGATAAATTAAATTTTGCATAAATCGTGCAGCGTGACAGGCAAAACGTTGGTTTTTTACTCAAATTGCGTATGAAATTCTGGGCTACTTGAACACATACTAAGATCTTTTCCCATTAAATTAATAAATCATTTATCAATGAGAATTAAACCAATGAATAGTTTGAATATTTTACATGAGTATAAAAAACCTATTTTACTTGGATCTCTCGTTATGACATTCCAGCTGACACTTCCCCTCGTGGCTCATGAGGAGTGTTATAATATTATTATTAAAAAACAAACAAACAAAGAGGAAAGTGTCTCCTTCTCGGTTGAGGATTAGTCTCATCCTTCTTCCGGTAGCGAAGCTCAATGTACCCGCTGTTCCAATGAGGGGCTAGCCTACAGGGCCGTACCCCGAGGGCAAGGTGACTGGAGAAGGTTGAATAGGGATATTTCCATTTTATACCAAAAAAAAAACAAACAAACAAACAAAACACACACCGCAGAAGGCACTTGCATTTCACCACAGAAACATATTTGCTACAACCATCCGCAAATTAAGGGAGTATAAGTTTATACTATACGTTATGATAATTTCAGTTATTTGGTGAAATAAAAATTAAATTTAATATGTATATTAAATTTTAAAATATTGAATATTTTTATTTTTATAAAAATTAATTTATTTTCTGGACACACTGATCAATACACTTTTTTAAAAATTAGTATCATATGACATTCTTTTGAAGAATTATATAAGTTCTTCATTAAAAGATATTTTTATTAAAAATATTTATTTTTATCGTATATAGTATTATACAGTGCATTACCAAATATTAGATGATATTATCTTATACAATATATTATTTTATACAATACAATGTCAAACGCTGGATAGTATTAAAATTCAATCGGGTCTTATACAATCAGGCTATCGGGTTTTATACTATCATGTCTTATCATATACTATATACCAAACATGCCCTTAATCGCAGAACCATGGCAGAGTCAGAAAATTATATCATGATGACAAAAATTTATATTACTATTATGAAAAGACAATGTTAATTTTGGTTGGAATTATCACGCTAAAGTTGCAAAAATACATGCTAAGAAAACTAATAAAATAATAAAATTATTTTAGATTAAACAAATTTTGATATAATTTTTGTAACATTTTTTGTAAAATGTATTATAATTTTTTGCCTCCGGTGATAGTGGTTTAGTATACCATCTATTTCAATGAGAACCTAGTCTTATGGCCTTACTCAAAAGATAAAGTAGCTAGAAGAGATTGAGTGGAAATACCTCCAAGTAGGGGTGTTAACGGGCCGAGCTGAGCCGAGCTTTGGTCCTAAGAGGCTAAGCCTGTGTTTATATGTGTTAGCATAACTAAGCTTGTTACCTGTTATGAATATAATTATCGGTCATGACCCGCCTTATTTACAAAAAATAAAAGTGTAGGTTTAGCCTGTTTAAAAAAATAAGACAACAAAAATTTATTCAAACAGAGTATACAATCAACAACACTAGTAATTCCATAAATATTCATAAATTCAATGTATATCTAAGCAACATAATATAGAACAAAATCATTCAAAAAATATGTTTAATCAATAAAATGAGGAGAAATTGATGGAGAAGAGAGAGATATTACAAACAGTATAAAAAATATAAAATAAAAATAAACATAAAATTTAATATACTAAGCCAGCCTGAGAAGCTCTAAGGCCGAGCTTTTCAATTGGAGCCCGAGGCCTTTTTATTAAACGAGTTTTTAAAGTCCAAGCTTTGTTCCAACAACCAATTTTAGACTTGTAAGCTCAGGCCTTCACGAGCCGAGCCAAAGACTCGTGATTTGTTTAGTACCCCTACCTCCAAGCTATCTACCAATATATATATATATATATATATATATATATATATATATATATGTATGTATTGCATTAGGGGTAAGTTGGATGACTAGCAAAAATCTAAAATAAAAATAAATTAAAAAAATGTTTTAAAACAACATATATAGAGAAGCCTTAGAGCTCTCAAAGCGCTACACTAACACCAACGTACTATTTTTTTGCTAATATTAAAAAAAATAAAATTTATAATGAAAAAAATTATTGGAACATTTTTAATCAAATGATAGAGAATGGCGAAATTCTCAACATTCCTTGCCAATATAACAAGATGTTTGTGGATAAAATGTATTTACATATTGGTATGTTTTCATTTTCAAAACTATATATAAGTAGAAAAGTAATACATTAAATTATGTATGGGTTTTATAAGAGTTATGTTGTAGGAAAAGTGAAGTGTAATGTTATATAGATTCATTTTACGTGCCGTAATTTTTTTATTTTTTAGTTTCAAAAGATGCGGGTCCCACAAAATGTTGTATGTATAGGAAATTTTTTGTGGTAATGTTAAATAACAAATGCAAAACCCATTATTTATTACCACACACAAGCAACAAGAAACAATCATTTTTTTTATCTTATTACATTGATGGACAACGACATATTAATAGTATTATTGATTTTTATTTTTTCAGATTTTAGAGGGGCGGGGCCACCTAGCCCCATGTAGGTCCCTATGTCGTACATACAATTACTTTTACATAATACACACCAGTGGCGGACCCAAGAATTTTTTCTGTGGGGGCTAAAAAGTAAACATTTGTTTCTCTCTTCAAACATGATATATGGGAGGCCAAAATACGAAAAATTTAATATTTGTACATGTTTGGATCCTCTCTTTTTTAAGTTAAAAGCTACTTATAAGCATAAGCTAGGCCAAACAGATTTTGGGAAAAATTCTTATAATGAAAAACTCCTTTTTTTAGGGTTTAGGGTTTTATGTTTATTAAGTACTGTTGTATAGTGTTATATTCATTTTGGGATCATGATGTTTGATCCATTATACAATATATGGTCCGTATATGTTTTGTACATGTGTTCATATTTGATGCATGTACATCTGTGTATTCAGATATGTGCATGTGCTGAAATATGTATGTGGTTAGACATAGTGGCACAGAGGCCAGTTACGCATGCACCCATGGATGGGTATATAGTCCTTTATAGATATTTGGTATTTCTAAAAGGGTTTTATGTTTATTATGTTGTAGGAAAAGTGATTTGTAATGTTATGGAGATTCATTTTGCGTGCCATTTTTTTTGTTTTAAAATGTGTGGGCCCCACAAAATGTTATGCGTGTAGGAAAGTTTGTTGTGTTATGTTAAAGGATAAAATGAAAACCCTTTCTAAAATTACTCTGCACGATTTTCGTCTTCGTTAAATACGAATTAAATTAGGAGAAGTATGCAGTGTGAGATATCATGTGAATTAAGATTAATGAAAAAAGAAAAAAAATTAGTTCGTATTTTCGTAAGTTAAATCATCCGCTGTTTTTATTTGTATCATATGTAGGGGTGTAAATGGGTCAGGCCGGCTTACAGGGGCCTGTGGCCTGGCCTACGAAAAACCTGGCCTGCCCTAGCCTACGAGATAATTAGAACAGGTTAAGGCTTGTCGATGAGCCTGTTTAGAAACAAGGCCGTAGGCTGCAAATAGAATGTCTGGCCTTTTAGCCTGTAGACCGGCCTGTTTAATATTTAAATAAAACATATTATATATTTATTCTAAAAGTTAGATAGCCTAACCTAATATTTAATATTTATTTGTTGTCATGAATTTTTATAATCTGTGTTCTTGTTAAAAAAAATCTGTTGTAGAATTTTAATATTTTGGACCCATGCTAGAAATATTGTTTAATGAATGAGATATTTCATTTTTTTTAATTTAATTTGCAATATGGTAGGTCTAAAAGGTCTTATAGGCCATGTAGGCTTTTTATTTTTTACTAACAGGACAGACTTGGTCTTTAAATTAAGTCTTTGATAGGCTCATAGGCCAGATAGACTCAATTTTTTCGTGTGTAGGCCTAAATCATGAAGGCCAAAACCTACCCTGATCTAACCTAATTACACCCCTAATTATATATATATATTAATTTAACCGGCTCGTCTGCGTATGTTACAATAACCAGTTTAAAACGAAATCAATTAGGGATCCAATTTACGAAGGTCAGGGCGGTTTTTATCGAAGAAACGCCAGAGATTGTACTCTATAAAGTTCTTTTCCATGATTTGTTAAGCAAACCAAAAGTCTTCTCAATCTCTAGCATTTTGCAGCTATGTTTTCTTTCTTTTTTTTTTTGTTGGTAAAAAGCTATGTTTTCTTTAATTGGCTTTAATAAAATTTAATATCCATTGAGAAGAAAATTCTGTTAAATTAACGGTGGAAAACCAAAATGCTTTTAGACGAGCAAGAATATTATACCTAACCACCTAGGATTCTAAAATCCGGACGAATTATTCATAAAAGCCGAAACAACTAAAAAAAAATTTAATTTTTTTTTTAAAAATTTAAAACAATAACTTCTAAAAAACTGTACTTTAACAACTATTTTTTTATGGGCAAAGAATTTCTCCATAGATAAATTATCTCCGATAAGCTCAAAATGACGTTATTTTGAGATAGAAATTAAGATTTTATTATAATTATAATATATTGTAAGATTATATTAATCTTTATTATTATAATTTTTTAATCTTATAATCCTAAAATGATATCATTTTGAACTCTCGAGGAATACTTTTCCCTTTTTAAATATATTTATTTTTAAAGTTTAAAAAAAGCTACATTCACAATTCAATATTCTGTCTGAAAACAATTGGATTTAATTTAAGGGTGATCACTTGGTTACAATTTAATAGCGCACAACGGAATCAAATGCATTCCTTTTTCCATATGGTTATCGACCAATGAGAAGAAACATGGCCGGTCGAACCAAAATAAAATAATGGAATGTCGAAAATTCCCTTTCCCAAACGGCATGACATTCCACGCCGATCACCAAATAGAACACAAAACTGAACAATCAATGATTACGAAAAGTACAGAGTACACTGGCAGATGAATCGATGTCAACGAAAATATTTTCGGTGGATCGGATATATGCAGCACTTAGTCCATATATTTATATATGGAATAAATATTCGTCATTTTAAATGATAAAAAATTATGGTATTTCACAAAATAATATTTTTTATTTAAAATTTAATTAAAAAAATCACTCACTTTTTCTTCCATGATTTTCATTTTATGTATCTATCTCTCTTTTAAATTGACATAACTTATGTCATTTAAAATGACAAACATCAAACTCATTATATATATATATACATATATACATATATATATATATATATATATATATATATCTATATATATATGTTACGATATGATAAATCGTAAATGTCCAATCGGAGATTGGTGATTTAATATTGGATCTGTTTGCCCTCTCTCAGGTACCTATAGGAGAGGTACCCTAAAGATAAACGGATCACTGTACACTATAATATAAAATGACATAGTCAAGACATGGGGTATGTGCACAACAACAAACTAAGGGAGAGGGTTTCAACCTATAAGTAGCTGAGAGAAGGCAAACAGATCCAATATTAAATTACCAATCTCCGATTGGACATTTACAATTTATCAGATCGTAACAATATATATATATATATATATATATATATATATATATATATATATATATATATATATATATATATATATATATTATCTTTATCTTTATGATTATTTTTTTTCCATTTCAAACAGTACCGAAAAATGCTCAATGTCAACCTTGACAATGTTATATAATATATTCCTTAATTTATTTTCTTATTTGAAATTAAAAAAAAAATGATTTGATGAACATTCTATTTATCTCACAATAACGAGAGCAATATTATCAACACTCTACATACACACTAAACGAATGTCTTCAACAATATTATTTGCTCTTCTTTTGATTTTGCCTTGTCAATATTCATCTTCATTCTCCCTCTCTGTGGAGAAACTCCAAGAAGACGTTATAGTTTCACCCAATGGCACATTCACCGCAGGCTTTTATGCTGTTGGAGAAAACGCTTATTGCTTCTCCATATGGTTCACCCAAGCTGTAAATAAACATGGCCACAATGCTACCATAGTTTGGATGGCAAACCGTAACCAACCAGTGAATGGAAAACGCTCAAAGCTTTCCCTTCTTGAGAATGGTAACCTCATCTTAACAGATGCAGGACAGTTCATAGTTTGGACCACAAAAACCAACTCATCCAACCCACTTGAGTTGCTTTTGCACGACACTGGGAACCTTGTTCTTCAAGAAGAGAACAACGGTTTCATTCTGTGGCAAAGTTTCCATCACCCAACAGATACACTCCTTCCTGATCAACATCTCACAAGGTACATGAAGCTTGTTTCCTCAAGAAGCAAGAGCGACTATTCTACCGGCTTCTACAAGCTATTCTTTGACGACGACAATGTTCTTCGTCTACTTTATGATGGTCCTCAAGTTTCAAGTATTTATTGGCCAGATCCTTGGCTTGTAATTTGGGAAGCTCGTAGATCCACTTACAACGGTAGCAGAGTTGCAGCACTTGATCGTTTGGGGAAGTTCCATTCGTCTGATGATTTCACTCTTAGGACATCTGACTATGGGACAGTGATCCAACGAAGACTAACGCTTGATCATGATGGTAATCTTCGTGTATATAGCAGGAAAAATGGACAAGATAAGTGGTCAATATCAGGGCAAGCCAAGCAACAACCTTGTAAGATACATGGAATTTGTGGACCCAATAGTATTTGCAGTGTTGATCCAAGTGCTGGTAGTAGGTGTAGGTGTCTTCCAGGCTATAGCAGGGTCAACAATCAAGATTGGTCTCAAGGGTGTCATCCAAACTTCCAACTACCCTGCAACAACAACAACACCGAGTCTCGCTTCTTATTCCTACCCCATTTGGCGTTTTATGGATATGACTATGTATACCATAAAAATTACACCTTTGAACAATGTAAGCATTTGTGTTTGCGATTGTGTAAATGCGTAGGCTTCCAGTACAACCCTTTTGAGCCCCCTGGTGTCTTTAGATGTTACATAAAGTCACAGTTACGAAATGGGTATCAATCATTAGATTTCCCCGGATCAAGCTTCTTGCGATTGCCGAAAAGCAGTAGTTTTTCCAATGAGAACCCCATCAAAGATAATGGCTTGGTATGTTTAGGAAATAGAACTCAACTTGAAAGACCATACACGGAATGTAAAGAAAATGAATCAGTGAAGTTCATGCTTTGGTTTGCGAGTGGCTTGGGAGGAATTGAGGTAGTGTGCATATTTCTGGTTTGGTGTTTCTTAATTAGAAATGGGAAACACTTGGGTGCAGACACACAGGGCTATGTTCTTGCAGCAGCAACAGGATTTAGGAGATTCAGTTACTCTGAACTGAAACAAGCCACAAAAGGTTTCAGTAAAGAGATTGGAAGGGGAGCTGGTGGAATTGTCTATAAGGGTCTGTTATCAGATAATAGAGTTGTGGCAATAAAGCAACTATATGAGGCAAACCAAGGAGAAAGTGAGTTCCTAGCTGAAGCAAGCATCATTGGAAGGCTTAACCACATGAACTTAATTAGCATGTGGGGTTATTGTGCAGAGGGAAAGCACAGGTTGCTGGTGTATGAGTACATGAAAAATGGTTCTTTAGCGGAAAATCTCTCGTCAAATGCACTTGATTGGGGTCAGAGGTATAGCATTGCTCTGGGTACGGCAAGGTGTCTGGCTTACCTACATGAAGAATGTTTGGAGTGGATTTTGCATTGCGATATCAAGCCCCAAAATATACTTCTTGATTCTGATTTTAAACCCAAGGTTGCGGATTTTGGCCTGTCTAAGCTTGTAAATCGGAACAATCCCAACACTTCAAGCTTCTCAAGGATAAGAGGAACAAGAGGTTACATGGCTCCAGAATGGGTTTTCAACATGTCAATCACTTCCAAGGTGGATGTTTATAGCTATGGAATTGTTGTCTTGGAGATGATAACTGGAAAGAGCCCAATGACAGGTATCCAAACAGCAGATGGAGTAGACTCACCAAACGAGAGGTTGGTAACATGGGTGAGGGAAAAGAGGAAAGGATCTGAAGTGGAGTCTTGGGTGGAAAAAATCATTGACACTGCATTGGTATCAAATTATGACAGAAATAAAATGGAAATCTTGGCTACAGTGGCTTTGGACTGTGTGGAGGAAGAGAGAGACTTGAGACCCAGCATGCGACAAATTGTTGAGAGGCTCCAAAGCTATGAACATGATTCTTGATGATTGTACAAAGAATAGCCATCTCATGGTGGCCTGGTCATTTCCCCTGTTTATCACAACTTGTTTCTAATGAAAATATTACTATTTTCTTTTCAAGAAGCAAGTAGTGTTTACTTTTACTTTTATTCATTTATTACCAACTCCTAATGTTAAATAATGGAGTTAAATTAGTATTAGAGAAAAAGAGAAAGAAGGTGAGACATTTTATTTTTTCTTTTAAAAGAAGTCAGTGTGAGAATCAGATACCAAAAGAACACCGAGATGGGGTAAATAGGTGTTTTTGTAATTTTCAAAACCTTTTCCCTAGTGGATCTTAAGCTTTGCTCAATCTAGGGAAGGTGGGATGGATGAATCCTAGAACGAACCAACTCAACTGAGACTACCAATCTTTATCTTATTAGATTTAGTTAAAATATCACTCAAGCAATTTATATTAATTCAAGAACAACACTTAGGTCCCTATATGCCCAATATGAAATGGTCTAAATCATGAATATTTCTTGACAAATAAGATGGTTATCTTAGTCCTTTTATTTGAACAATGTACACAGCAAGTCAAGTCAAATGTAAAGCAACACTTAAGATAACAGACTATATGATTAGCTAATACAACAAATCACTTTAAAAGCTATACCCGAGTAATAATCAATTTCCTACTTGGGTAATGGACTTTCCAGTCAACAGCAAGGCAATGAAACTTCAGGAAATAATGACCAAGATATACTTGCAGATATGCGATCAGCTCACAAAATCTAAAGCAGTGATTTTAATACACGTGCAGTAATACTTGTGAGGGCCAAGTTTTCAGTAATGAAGATGTTAAGAACTGGATTTCAGACTGAATAAAAGAAAGCACGAAACACTTTTTGGCCCACTGAAATGGATTTTCTGTATTTTTACTAACAAAATGAAGAAAGTACAAACTACCAAGGAACAACTAAATTGGTAGAAATCAAATGACAGAGACTTGTACTCTACTGACAAAAGAGAAAATAGCTAAAAGAAAACTAAAATGCTCAGTACTATTTAGACTTAGAGGTACTGATTTCTCTCCTAATTTCCAATCTTAACTCCAGCCTCTTTTTCATTTGCCCCCTTTCTCTATTTATTCCCACGTCATGCAGGAGGTTGGTGTTCCATGTTGCTAACAAATTCCTCCATCACACCTTCCAAAATCAAGGTATATCATATATGGATGAGATGGATGTAAAAATATTGAATCAATCTGTTTATGACCAGAGTTATATGACAGTAGACACATCATTGAGCATTCCGGAGAAAAAGAAGCTGTCAACAGCAATTCTTCCATCAGAACTACCAGTAGTTTAATTAGCTTAATGGATGAATCAAACTGCGGACTGTCAGAATCATCTCAAATAAATACTGAGGAATACCATAAACCTACGAGGAGTGGACTAATTACAGAAAAATATTTGGAGGCAATATTTCAATGTCTACAATAAAATCACAGACAATGTCACATGCTTAAGCAATTTGTTTACTGCATTATGCTTATCATGAAAATAAAGAAAACTAGCAGTACTGAAACTGCTACGAGAAAGGACAGTGCTATGCAGCAGTACTGAGGCTGTTGGAATAACAATCGAATATTGAAGTTAATTCTCATTAGGAGCAAAACAGCAATACTGATGGAGACTCCAAGGAGAGACTTCGAAGAATTAGAAGTTATCAATGGTAATGGAAAACTGCTGACCAGTACATGACCACATTTTACAGGAGATACTGTTACATAATCAGGTGCTGGCTGCTCATCCACATCTAAAAAGATGACAATTATTTTCCACTACTTGCTAGATTGGTGCACGCAAATTAGAAGAGCGGAACATACATCAAGAAGTGTAGGGATGTAACGCTCGGCCGCTTCAAGAATCAACGACTATCCCCACATACTAACACGAGACTTTTCAGTATGCTTTTTCCTCACTCGCACACTTCCTGGGAAAACTTCCCAGGAGGTCACCCATCCCAGAATTGCTCCAAGTCAAGCACGCTTAACTATGGAGTTCTTCCGTTCCGGGCTACCGAAAAGAAGATGCATCTTGTTAGCATAGGAAGTACCAATTAATTCTTATAAGCTATCCCAAACTGTGCAGTCTTATACCTGCACAGCCTTTGGAATCCCTCTCTTTCGGGTGTCGATTCAATTCATCTATGCATGTAACCCCCCGCTGGAAGCCTGTCAGGAGCCGCTCCTTGTCTGTGCCTCTTTGCACCGGCGATCACTCTCAGCCCTCGTCAGCGCTCGGGATGTTACATGCCCACCAGCTTCCGCCTGGTTCGTCCTCGAACCACACCGTACTGGATGAGTGGCCCTGCTCTGATACCACTTTTAACGCCTGGCAACTTGCAAGGATCAACGACTGTCCCCGCACACTAACACGAGACTTTTCAGCGCGCTTTGTCCTCACTCGCACACTTCCCGGGAAAACTTCCCAGGAGGTCACCCATCCCATAATTGCTCCAAGTCAAGCATGCTTAACTGTGGAGTTCTTCCGTTCCGGGCTACTGAAAAGTAGATGCATCTTGTTAGCATAGGTAGTACCAATTAATTCTTATAAGCTATCCCAAACTGTGCATTCTTATACCTGCACAGCCTTTGGAATCCCTCTCTTTCAGGTGTCGATTCGATTCATCCATGCATGTAACCCCCCGCTGGAAGCCTGTCAGGAGCCGCTCCTTGTCCGTGCCTCTTTGCACTAGCGATCACTCCTTGCCCTCGTCAGCGCTCGGGATGTTACAAGGGACATTAATAAGTTTGAGAAAATAGCTAGTAACCACCGAGGACGAGGGGTAAGATCACAAGGAATGAAGAATCCATAATCCAAGATCAAGCCCAAGTAGAAGTTATACTTCGATTGTCTATAAATAAGAGGTAAACATTGCTAAAGGTCCTGAAAGTGAAAACTCCACACTCCTAACCCGCAGTAGGAAAATGAGTCACCAGAGACCCTTTTTCTAGTTTTAGTTCATAGATTTAGGCATTTAACCATTAGTTCATATTTCTGAACAATGATTATTCTGGATTGCTTGGCTAACGTAAATTCAAGTTCACATTCTTTTCTCATCTCTTATTACATTTGTTTTATGTTTTTTCTGACCTTTGATAACATGGTCCTGTATTCATATTATTTGAGAAATTTATCAAATGTTAAGATGGTTCCCCCCTCCATTCTAGTAAAGACAACAAAATCTACGAACTTATTGGCCACATTTCAATACTGTTTGGCCAAGTGTCCTTCAAGAATTTAAGATGAAAACATCACTTACAGCTAGACAGCAGAATACCACAGTACCACACTAATCTTAAGAGGAGCACAAGGTCAATGTACAGGTATGAAGCACAACAACCCAACAGAAAGCCTGATAAAATCAATGTTACTCGAGGCTCTTTAGAAGCATCCCGCGTCCCATCCCATGAATATACTTTGAAACCAACCCCTAACTCAGGAGTATTTGAAGTTAACTGCTATAATCCTTTCAAAACACAAGCCCCATCAAGTGGTTTCTTAAAGAAGAAAGATGAAAATGACGTGAACAGACCTATTTTTCAACCAGAGTCTACAGGCCAAGTTGCAATTACCCAATATAAAAGTGTTGTATCTCAGGTCCATCCTCAGGAACAAAGCAATCACATGCACCAAAGTTTTTTCAACATTCATGAAGATTACGTTATTTTTAATTAATAAATTCATGAAACATGCAGTATATACTCCATATTGTGCTGTTACTGGTATTACAAACCGAATCCATGAAATGAAAGAACTGGAAAAACTGATTTGATTAACGAAGAATGCTGATACTTATATCAGCAAGGATACATGATAAAGAAAGCCAAAAAGACTAACTACCCCTACTAACCATCTAACCAACTTACTGACTCTTCTAACAGAAAAACAACTCTTCTAACTAACTACTAACAGAAAGTATCTTCTAACTAACAAGATTACATTGAGTAAATAAGTAAATTAAAAAATTAACCGTAATACCCCCCCTCAAGTTGGGAGGTGGATATCAACAAGGCCCAACTTGCCAACAAGAGAGCGAAAGATGGCAGGCTTCAAAGGCTTTGTGAGAGGATCAGCAAGTTGTGCAGCAGAAGAAATGGGAAGTAAACGTATTAAGCCACTTTGAACCTTTTCGCGAATCAGGTGACAATCAATCTCTATATGCTTTGTACGTTCATGAAAGGTGGGGTTATGAGCAATGTGAATAGCAGACTGGTTATCACAGTAAATGCAAGAAGCAACTGATGGGGACAAACATAAATCTCGCAGCAAATAATGAAGCCATTGCATCTCACAAGTAACTGCAGCTAAAGCCCGATACTCCGCTTCACAGGATGACCGAGAGATGGTAGTTTGTTTCTTGGACTTCCAGGAAACCAAAGAAGAACCCAAGAAGATACAGTAACCAGTAACAGATCGTCGAGTATCAACACACGCAGCCCAGTCGACATCAGAGAAACCAGTGGGCACCAAGTTGTTATCAGCAGCAAAGAACAAACCCTTTCCTGGGGAATTCTTCAAATAGCGAACCACCCGAAGAGCAGCTTGCATATGAGCATCCAAAGGTTTGGATAAGAACTGGCTCAATTGCTGGACTGCATAACCTATATCAGGACGAGTGTTAGTGAGATAAAGAAGACGACCAACCAGCCGTCTATAGCTCATAGGATCACGTAAAGGAGATCCTTGTTCCTTATGTAGTTTGCAAGAAGAATCCATGGGCGTAGAAACAGCTTTAGCACCAAGCAGACCAGCATCATTCATAATCTCAACAGCATACTTGCGCTGATTCATAATAAGTCCTTTAGAAGATCGACAGATTTCGAAACCAAGGAAAAACCGTAAGGTGCCCAGATCTTTAATTTTGAACTGAGTATCTAATTGACTTTTTACAAGTTGAATTTCAGTAAAATCATTTCCAGTAAGGACAATATCATCGACGTAGACAAGCAACGCAGTAAACAAGGCACCATTAGACTTGACTAACAAGGAATGATCAGAAGGAGCTTGAGTGTAACCAAAAGACAACAAAGATGAGGTTAACTTGGCATACCATTGTCGGCTCGCTTGGCGTAGACCATACAGCGATTTATGTAACTTGCAAACTTGTGAAGGACGAGCAGAATCAAGGAGTCCAGGAGGGAGAGACATATAAACCTCCTCGTTCAATTCTCCATGTAAAAACGCGTTGTTAACGTCGAGCTGTTCTAGAAACCATCCCTTAGCAACAGCGACTGAGAGGAGAACTCGAATGGTGGTCATTTTAGCTACGGGAGAGAATGTATCAAAGAAATCAACTCCCTCTAATTGTGTGAACCCTTTAGCAACAAGCCGTGCTTTATGGCGTTCTATGGAACCATCTGCTTTGCGTTTTATTTTAAATACCCATTTACAACCAATGGGTTTTTTATGTAAAGGAAGGTCTACTATGGACCAGGTTTTGTTATTAGCAAGTGCCTCAAGTTCTGCGGACATGGCATCTTGCCAGCAAGAATGCTTTGCAGCTTCTACATATGATGAAGGTTCAATATCAGTACTGATATTGAGGCAATATGAAGTGTAAGGTTTGGAGCATTTGTTGAAGGATAGGACTGAAGAAAGGGAGTGAGAAGTGGATGGTTTATGAGAGGATGGTTGAGTGTTTAAGTAGTTGCAGTAAAATTCTTGGAGATAATGAGGTTGGTGGCGTGTCCTAGTTGAACGACGCACAGGTGGGTTACCAGTACTGATATCTGGTTGAGAAGCACTGAGTAATGCTGGTGAACAAGTATTTGCTGGTGGGCATGTGTTTGTTGGTGAACAGGCTGGAATCAACAAATCAAAAGGATCATTGGAATGATAAGTAACCGAACTCAGGTTCTTATCAACAGGTGTTATATTGGGAGATTGAATTGGTTCTTTGAAAGGAAACTCCATTTCATAGAAAACAACATTTCGTGAAATGAAGACCTCTCTTGACTTGATGTCTAAAATAACATAACCTTTGATTCCTTCCTTATAACCCAGAAAGACTCCCTTTCGTGCTCTTGAGGAAAATTTCGATCGATAAGCACTTAAAGTACTAGCATAACATAGACAACCGAATACCTTTAAAAAGGACAGGTCAGGAACTTGGTTGTGCAAGACTTCATATGGTGTTTTGTTAGAGAGTAAAGGAGTGCTCAATCTGTTGATGATATGGATTGCATGAGATATACAATAGGACCATAGATTCAGTGGAAGATGAGCTTGAAATAAAAGTGCACGTGCCACATTCAAAATGTGTTGATGTTTTCGTTCAGTGACACCATTTTGTTGTGGTGTTTCAACGCATGTCTTCTGGTGCAATATACCCTTTTGTGAGTAGAAATCAGGCATAAGAAACTCTCTGCCATTATCTGAGCGAACAATCTGGACACGATGCTCAAACTGGTTCTCTACCATATTGATGAAAGATTGTAAATGACCTCGAGTCTCTCCTTTTGAATTCATCAAAACAGTCCACGTGAATCTTGAAAAATCATCAACTATAGTTAGAAAGTAGCGATGATTATGAATGGAAGATACTCCAAACGGCCCCCAAATATCAACATGTAGTAAAGCAAAAATGCGAGTGGATTTACTAACACTGGAAGTATACGGTAATTGTCTTTGATGTGCAAACTGACATACATCACAAGCAAGACTATGATTACTGTCTATGTAAGAGAAATTCCTATGCATATGCTGTAAAACATTCTGGGAAGCATGCCCCAAACGAAAATGCCACAATACATGGGCTGGGAAATCATTCTTATTTCTATACTGAGTGGTATTACAGCAAATGAAGGATTTCTGCATCTTATTATCGCGTTTATGCAAAGCTCCAACAACATTTGATCTCTCAATCTTCATGACAAACAGCCCATTGTGCCTCTCAGCTGTACCAATCGTCTGCTGAGTAGGCACCTGCTTTATCCAACAAATAGAAGCATTGAAAATGAGCATACAGTTAGCTGAATTAAGCAACTGATTCACAGATATCAAATTAACCGTGAAGTTTGGAACATATAGCACATTATGCAATATGAGAAGTGATGAAATCAAAACACTCCCAGACTCTTTAGCATGAACTTTTGAGCCATTTGGAAGTGTGATAGCAATCGGTTTTATTGACTTCATAGTAAGAAACTGATCTTTATCATAAGAAATGTGATCCGTAGCACCAGTGTCTAGAATCCACAACGAAGGTTTCTTACCAGCATTATTGGTATCAACTGTCAATGCTGTGTTGGTAGTTTGAACAACATTCGAAGAGTGTGCACTATCTTCATTGAGGTTGTGATGTTCAAGAAGCCCCAAGAAACGTTGGTATTGATCCTGTGTGAGCATAACTCCTGAATTTTGATCTACAGAAGATTCATCATTTTCATCGTGTACAGCAGCATTCGCTGATTTTGGATTTTCTCGCGTCTTATATCCCGGAGGATAACCATGTTTTTCAAAACATGTATCTACTGTATGATTAAGCTTTCCACAATGTGTACAAAGTTTCGAGTTGCGTCCTCTTCCAACGCCATAGCCACGTCCTCTTCCTCTTTGTGAAAAGGAACCTCGAGTTGGAGTTCGATTTGAAACATAGACTCTTGATTCAGCAAGCAGATCATGCGAATTCGAATTTATCTGACGCTCCTGCTGAGAGATAAGAGAAAATACCTTATTCAGATCCGGTAATGGCTCCATGAGCATTATCTGCGAGCGAACCTGGATGAATTGATCATTAAGTCCCTTCAAGAGACGTATAACTTGGATCCTTTCTCTTGATGCACGTACTTCTACCATTGCTCCGCAGGTGCATGCAGGAACGCATCTACAAACAGGCAGTGGTTGGAGAGTTTCTAACTCATCCCAAAGAGACTTCAGTTCAGTGAAGTAATCTGAAACCGAACGATCTCCTTGTTGCAAACGAAATACATCTTCAAGAATTTCAGCAATTCTAAAGACACTAGATTGAGCAAAACGCTGCTTCAGATCATTCCAAACATCCGAAGCACGTTCCATCCACATGACAGAATTGATAATTGAATCCGCAATCGAACGATGAATCCAAGAGAGAACCATATTGTTGCAGCGTTTCCATATCGGATAAAGAGGATCAGCAGCTTCAGGCATGTTGACGCTTCCATCGACAAAGCAAAGTTTATTCTTGGAAACAAGTGCCATATTCATAGCTCTACTCCAAGTATGATAGTTTCTTCCATTCAACGGAAGAGAAACTAGCGCCAAAGATGGTGATTCACTTGGATGTAGGAAGAATGGGTGTGATGGATTCGTGAGATATTCTGGAAGAGAGTTCTGGTTTTGATTTGCCATTGTGAATGCTATCTTGCAGTAATCAAGGATGATGAGAAAATGCAAGAAAGTAGCGAGAAAAGGCAAGAAAGTAGCAAGAAAAAGGCAAGGAAGAAGCAAGAAAACAATTGAGAAAAATACCAGAGCTCTCTTCAGAGCTCTGATACCATATTACAAACCGAATCCATGAAATGAAAGAACTGAAAAACTGAGTTTATTAACAAAGAATACTGATACTTATATCAGTAAGGATACATGATAAAGAAAGCTAAAAGACTAACTAACCCTACTAACCTTCTAACCGACTAACTGATTCTTCTAACAGAAAAACAACTCGTCTAACTAACTACTAACAGAAAGAATCTGCTAACTAACAAGATTACATTGAGTAAATAAGTAAATTAAAAAATTAACCGTAATATCCTTTTTGCCTCCACAAGTATCCATTGTAGAATACCTCATTTTCCCATGCGCTTGACTTGGCACACTCTCGCAGCAGATTGAAGCCTTTAAATACCCCCTCCCTTACCATACAAAGGGATCCGTAACTTATGAGCCGTTACTATGCCAATCTGAAGAGCCTTCTTTGTCATTAACCCCATTCTGCATATTTCACCACTGGGAACACCTTCTCTTGTCTTGGTCTTCACCATAATTGTGTTAGGTACCCCTACAAAAACCATCATACCCCCAGTTGGGGTTACATTTCACTTTGTATTCTCGAATGCACATATAACCTGCTCAACAACTTTATGTACCACAATGGCACTTCCATTAACAAAAACAAACTTAACTAAATGATAACTTGCTTAACAAAGTAATATTTCAGGAACTTACTGTTGGGTTTTCAAAATTTGATACTAATATGAAATAAGTAACAGTTTGAGGAGCAAAACTAGTATTTAAAGGATTTGCTATTTGGTTTTAAGAATAGAGAGATCAATATGAAATAAGTTGAATTTTTTACTGACCTCTGCATGAGACATTCAAATCTTTTCTTTTTTTAATCATAAGCTATCTTCTTCTTCTTTTTGATAAAAATAAGATAATAAGCTATCTTTCTGAATGTATTAGTATATAATTATCTCAGTTTATATAATAGCATTCGCACCTTTATCTTTACACTTAAAATAAGTTGGCATGCTTAGTGGTTTTAATTAATGAATGAATGATCCTTATTATCTTATTTTATTTTAAAAAAAATTGATTTTTTTTTAGCTAAATCCTGATATATATATATATATATATATATATATATATATATATATATATATATATTACAAATTTTTTGTTTACATACTATACTATGTCTGACCGGTAATACACTCTTGAGTGAAGTATTATCGGTCAGACATAGTGTAATTTACAAAAATTCATAAAATAATTTGTAAACGAATCCGTCCTCTTATATATATATATATATATATATATATATATATATATATATATATATTTCTTCAAGCAGTTTATATTTATCTCCAGCTATTCCATATATATATATATATATATATATATATATATATATATATTTCTCAAGCAGCTTGAGATAAGTTTATCTCCCGCTATTCCAAAACTACGTCGTTTTATTTATTTCCTTATATTAATTGATTCACCTTTGAATGGTTATGATTTCCTTTTTCTCTCTCTTCCTTTATCACCATTGATTCATCTTTGTACGGTTATGATTTAGTAACCGGAAATAAAATTATCTCAAACAGCTTGAGAAACGATAAGCCTATATATATATATATATAATTAAACTATGTAGCATTACTTAATTTGAAAATTTCTCTACAAAGCCAATCACCTTGCTAGGCTGATTGTGGTGATCTCAAACTGCTTTTGGAAGCAATTATAACTAAACCCAAGTAACAAGTTCAGGCCATCTTTAAAAATTATTATTATTATTTTAAGTTCAAAATAATTCAAAGGTCATGCAGAAAAAAAGTAAGTGGGAAAAAATGAATGGAAAACGCCAAACGTCCTGTCTGGCTGTCTCTTATAGAGAAGAATGATGGGTGGAAGATAATTAGGGGCATGCACTGTCGTAATAATCTAACTCATTACAAATAGCATCCACTGCCTTTTGTAAAGCCTTTTTGTCGGTAATTGGAATTCTTCCAGTGCTTGCCAACAAAGCTTAAGTTCATAAAGTAGCTTCCTGAAAAAATAAAATAAAAATTTGTACTACTTTGCATCAAGGCGAGAATGGCTTTAAATTGCATTATAATACAGCATGGCAAGTTAAAAATATACAGCTTATTTTCAAAATTATTAAATAACTGAAAAATTCCAACAAGTGTAATTACAAATAACTTGAATTGTTTGATACATTTTCACAAACTTCTCCTTCTTCCTGTGTTGTATAATTCTTTTAGCCGCGGACAACTGCACCCCATTAAACAAAATTGCGAAAGACGAGAGGCTCAAACATTTAAAATGACATGTCTATGGCCTCATGGTCTGGTGTCTTGTGACCAAAACCAGATTCGTCACTGGGTCGCCTTTTAACCACACTTGCTCTTTGTACTAACCGTACCAATGCTTGCACCACCTCAGACATGGGAGGTCGAAATTCAGGTTCAGGCTGTGCAGAAAATTAAAATCATTAACAACCATTTTTTTTTAAGAATGATGAAGGCAACACCATGTACGTTTACATGCATGAGATTGCTCAAAAATGCAATATAAAGATTATATTTGACTAGGTGCAATAGCAGAAAAGCCAAACTAGAATATAGTGACAGAAGGTTAGATAAACTAAGATTCCCAAGAGTGTATTAAAAAATAAAGGTAAAAGTTCATCAATGTCCCTATCGTTTTTTTTTTATCACAAATGCCCCTATGGTTTGCAAAAGGATATGTTTTTTTATCACATATGCCCCTGCGGTTTTTTATTTTTTACAAAACACAAGGGCATATGTGATAAAAAAGAAACCACACGGGCATAAATGATTCTGAAGCAAACCACAAGGGTATTGATGAATTTTTCCCTAAAATAAATTGTTTTGATATTATAACATGGGTAAAGTGTGTATCATTTTAAAAGATGTAAAGTTGTGTCATTTTAAGAGAGAGAAAGAGATAGATAAAGGAGGAGAGAGAGTTGACAAAAAAAATAAAGGTGTGGATCCCACCTCTTTGTGAGAGTGAAAAGATATAAGTTGTGTCATTTAAAAGGATAAACATTTTTCCGTTATAAAATTACAAAAGTTTTACCTGAACACAAAGGGCAATGATATCAGCAAAGCGTGACAGTGACTTTGCAGGATACATGCCATTCAAAGAAGGATCAACCATTTTGGCCAAGGCATCTATATCATGAAGCTGAGGTGTTGCCCACCTCACTAGTGACTGCTCTGATCTAACCCTTGAACTAAACTTACAAAATTTACAAATGAATGTAAGAAGTCATAAGAAAAAGAAAGATAATAAACAACGGAAAACATTAAAATGATGAACATGAAGATTAATTTCCATTGTGTAGGATAGACTCACCTGTCAAGCGGCTTCCGACCTGTCAATAGTTCCAGCATAACCACCCCAAAGCTGTAAACATCACTTTTTACAGTGTATACTCCTGACAGTGCAAACTCCGGAGCGCTATAACCGAATGAAC
>JAVKPL010000061.1:0-142985 GCA_032173675.1 Gastrolobium villosum | reverse complement strand
CAACCCTATGTTTAACACCATATTTGATGAGAAGTTTCTCAACCTGTTACTAATGAAATGGCCCCCTCCATCACTAATCACACATCTAGGTGTACCAAATCTGGTGAAAATGTAGCTTTTAAGTTGAGTGGCATTTCATTCCTTCTAGTGATGTTCCCAGTTCTTTGGCATCTATCACAATTCTTGGCAAATGTGTAAGCATCCTTGAACAGGCTTGGCCAATAAAAGCCAGCCTCCAAGACCTTAGCAGCTGTCCTTACTCCACCATAATGTCCTCCATAAGGGGAGCTATGGCAGCTACTCAGAATTCCCTCTTGTTCACATTCAGGGACACATTTTCTAAGGATTTGGTCAGCACACCTCTTGAACATATAGGGATCATCCCAGAAATAAAATTTAGAATCATGGAGAAATTTCTTTTTTTGATGGGAATTAAATTCCTCATTTATCAATCCAACAGCCAAATAATTGGCAAAATCAGCATACCAAGGGGTATGTATAGATTGAATAGCTAACAAGGTCTCATCAGGGAACATGTCCCTGATTGGCTCTAAGTCTTGCTCATTCTCCTCTAACTTAAGCCTAGATAAATGGTCAGCTATCTGATTTTGGGTGCCACTCCTATCCACAATTTGAACTTGGAATTCTTGAAGGAGTAACATCCATCTAATAAGCCTAGGTTTGCTGTCTTTCTTTTCCATTAGGTATTTTATTGCATAGTGATCAGTGTGCACAATTATCTTGGCTCCAAACAAGTAACTCCTAAACTTTTCAAAAGCAAAAATCACAGCAAGGAGTTCTTTTTCTGTTACTGTGTAATTCAATTGAGCACCTTGCAAGACCTTACTTGCATAATAGATGGAATGAAAGATTTTATTTTTACGCTGTCCTAAAACAGAACCTAATGCCCACTCACTAGCATCAGTCATTACCTCAAATGGTAATGACCAATCTGGTGCAACAATCACAGGGGCAGTTATCAGTTTCTTCTTCAGCTCTTCAAAAGCAGCAAAGCATTGTTCATCGAACAAAAATGGTTTACTAATTTCAATTAAGCTGCTTAGTGGTTTGGCTACCTTGGAGAAGTCTTTTATAAACCTCCTATAGAAGCCAGCATGGCCAAGGAAACTCCTTATACCTTTGACATCTCTAGGGGGAGGTAATTTCTCAATGACAGAAACTTTTGCTTTGTCTACTTCCAAGCCAAACTTAGACACCTTGTGGCCTAACACTATCCCTTCTTTAACCATGAAATGACACTTTTCCCAATTTAACACTAAATTGGTCTCTTCACACCTATGTAACACCTTTGACAGATTAAGCAAACATGTCTCGAAGGAGTCTCCAAATACAGAGAAGTCATCCATAAAGACTTCTACAAAATCCTCAATCATGTCATTGAAGATGGCTGTCATGCATCTTTGGAAGGTTGCAGGGGCATTACAAAGCCCAAAAGGCATCCTCTTAAAGGCAAATGTGCCATAAGGACATGTGAAAGTGGTCTTATGTTGGTCTTCTGGGGCTAATGGGATTTGGTTATAACCAGAATACCCATCTAAGAAGCAATAGTACTCCTGGCCAGCAAGTTTATCAAGCATTCGATCTATGAAAGGTAGAGGGAAATGGTCCTTCTTAGTCGCTGCATTCAATTTTCTATAGTCTTGACAAATTCTCCATCCTGTGACAGTCCTAGTAGATATGAGCTCATTGTCCTCGTTTAAAACTACTGTAATCCCTCCTTTTTTTGGGACACAATGTAGAGGACTCACCCAATGAATATCACAGATTGGATAGATAACACCAGCATCTAACCATTTTATCACCTCCTTTTTAACCACCTCTTTCATGGCTGGATTCAGCCTTCTTTGAGGTTCAATCGAACTATTGTTTTCATCTAACAACCTTATCTTATACATACAAAATGAGGGGCTAATCCCTCTTATATCAGCCATGGTCCAACCAATAGCTTTCTTATGCATTCTAAGGATTTTTAAGAGTTGTTCCTCCTCTGAAACATTCAGAGCAGAGGATACAATTACTGGAAGAGTTTGCTCCTTTCCTAAGAAAGCGTATCTAAGGTGGTTGGGCAGATCCTTCAGTTCTAACTTGGGTGGTTCATCAATGGATGGTTTTAAAGGTTTAGAGGCTCTTTCTTGCAGTCCTAAAGATTCAAATTGTTTATCCCCAAAGAACCTTGTTGATTTAGGTTCTATAGCTAAGACAAACTCACTTTCCTCTAGATTTTCAACATTCTGTTCATCTTTTCTTGATTCAGAATTGTTAAATTCATTCTTTAACAAAGAATAGTCAGCTACAATGTGATCTAAAACAGATATTGCAGAACAGTCATCCATATCTTCATCAATAAAATTCATTGCCTTAAGCACATTAAATGTGATCTTTTCCTCATTGACCCTCATAGTTAGCTCTCCTTTTCTAACATCAATTATAGCACCCCCTGTGGCCAAAAATGGCCTACCCACTATGATAGGCACATTCTCATCAACTTCACAATCCAAGATTATGAAATCTGCTGGAAAAATAAATCTGTCAACCTTGACTAAGATATTTTCTATTTTTCCATCAGGGAATGCAAGAGTTTTATCAGCTAATTGGAGGGTAACAGTGGTTGGAGTGGCTGTCATTCCAAGAGTCTTAAAGATAGAAGTAGGCATCAAATTTATGCTAGAGCCTAAGTCACATAAGGCTCTACCAATATATCTATCTCCTATAGTACAAGGGATTGTAAAAGTACCTGGATCTTCCAATTTTTGAGGCAGTTTATTGGAGACATAGCTGCTGCATTCCTTTGTTAATGCTACTGTTTCATACTCTTCAAGCCTCCTCTTCTTTGTGAGAATGTCCTTCATGAACTTCACATAATTTGGCATGTTCTGGAGTGCTTCCACAAAGGGTATGTTTATCTGTAACTGCTTCAGAACATCCAGAAATCGCTTGGAATTCTGCTCTTGGTGTTGCTTATGGAGTCTTTGAGGAAAAGGGATATGTTTTGCCTTAAAGGGTGGTTGAGCAGCCCCTTTGTTTTGCACAGGCTTTTCTGGTTCCCTATAGTTCTGTTCTGTCTTTCCTGCTTCACAGTTGTTCTCTTCCTCTTGGTTATTTTCTAGAGGAATGGAAACTTCAGCTGTGTTATCCTCTGACTGACCTTCTTTATCCATCATCTTCCTCAAGGTTGAAGGTCTTATGACTGGTTCTGGTTGATCCACTTCTCTGCCATTCCTTAATTTGAGAGCATTACATGTTTCTTTTCCATCCCTATGTGGGATTTCTGTATCACTAGGGAGTGCTCCCATTTGTCTTCCACTAAGTGCTGCTGCAAGTTGACCTATTTGTGTCTCAATGCTTTTCAAAATAGCACTGTGACTTTGAAGCACTGCTGCTTGATTTTCCACAACATGGTCATTCTTTGCAGCATAGTCTTTCATCCATTGCTTAAGAGGTGGGCGAGGTTCTGCCCCCCCCTTGATTTTTCTGGTCAGCAGGGAAGGATTGGTTGAATCCAGGAGGGAATGGCATCTTTGATTGAAAAGATTGCTGTCCTCCTTGGAAGTTTTGTCCAGGTGGTCTATTTCCAACATTCTGATTATATCCTTCACCTTGGTTTTGGACAAACTGACCTCCTTGATTTTGCACAAATTGATTGCCATGATTCTAGGCAAATTGACCACCTTGATTATGCCATCTAGGTTGATTGAATTGATTTCGGTTGTTGTAACCGCGATTGAAATCCCCCACATACAAAACTGATGTGGGGTTATTAGGGCATTCCTCAAAAATATGTGGCCCATAGCATAAGGAACAGATAACTGCAGTTGCAGCTATCTGCAAAGGTTCTGGACAACTCTTAGAATCCACTACTACCTTAGTGAGATTCTTCACTGTGTTGTTCAAAGAGGCAAGCTCAACTGCCATAGAGGTATTTTCTGACACTTCATGAATGCCAGCAGCCCTTTTTGGTGGATCTTCTCTGTCAAATGGCCATTGAGAGCTGTTCAAGCTGATCACTTCAAGAATGTTGTAAGCCTCTGTGTACTTTTTGAGCAAGAAGGCTCCTCCAGCAGTGGAGTCCAAATTCGATCTCCCTTGCAAGGTTAATCCTCTGTAGAAAATTTGAATAATTGCCCAGTTAGGTAGTCCATGGGTTGGACATTTCCTTAACATTCTCTTGTATCTGGTCCAGGCCTCATGAAGAGATTCTTCAGTACACTGCCTGAAACCAGTAATGTTGTCACGCAAGTCACACACCATCGTTGGAGGAAAGAACTTCATCAGAAACGATTCTCCCAGCTCCTTCCATGTAGAAATGGAGTTAGATGGTAGATTCTCTATCCAGTCTTCTGCTGCTCCTCCCAAAGAATAAGGGAAGAGTTTCATCCTCATGGCTTCATTGGAGACACCAGGGATGGAGAAGGTGTCAGAGATCTTAATGAAGTTGGTGATGTGCCTGTGTGGATCCTCATGGGGCAGTCCATGATATTGGGTAATTGATTGAAGGAGCTGCACCATTGCTGGTTTCAAATCGAAATTTGCTTGCAATGGTGGCTGGACTATGCCTGGAATCACTCCATCAAGAGATGGGATTGCATACTCCATTACAGGCAGCTCCTCAGTTATAGTGATTATGGCATTTTCATTACCATTTTCATTGTTCCCATGAATCGAGCTGTTATCATCTGCCATGGTGTGCTTTTCACTGATACCTTCAGAATCAGTGATCTTGCAAGAGTTCAAAGAACTCAAATCTTGTTAAAAGGTTAGAGAAAGAACAGAATCACAAACTCAAGAAATTAGATCAAAGAACTTTAAAAAGAAACTAAATCATGCACCGTTCCCCGGCAACGGCGCCATTTTGTTGGGTAGTATTTTCTTAAAAAGAAAGAGGGTTGTCGTTCTCTGGGAACGGAAGAATTGGTTTCTTTAAGCACTTCTTTATCTTAAATCGACTTGTAAAATTCTGATCTTTTGTAACTTTGTAGGAAATTGAAACAAGTTTATTTATAACAGTAAAAACGATTATCAGAAAATCCAGAATCCTGACTTCGATGACTTTTCCCTAAAGATGTGCAATCATGCACTCTAAATGCTACAGCATGTATGTTTGACCGAATCTGACTTCTTGAAGATCCACACTAAACTTTCCCAAATTTAGTGTGTTAAATGATTCACCTTAATCCCTTAAGAGTAAAAATCACTTTACCAAAAAGTTGAAGTACGGTTCTTCCTTAGATTATTCCTAATCTAAGAAATTTGAATTAATAAAATCATAAACTTGAGTTTCCCAACACAAGTTCATGCAAGAATCTTGTCCATTCCCATGGATCTCAAACATCAAAAATACATGCATGCAGACCGTATTATAAAAGGGTACTCATCATCTCCATCAGAATTCCAGAAAAGAGATTTAGCTATGCATGTTGAAAGATAAAACGAAAATAGAATCTGAGATGAAAGAAAACATGATTCATTCACAAAAGAAAGAAAGCGTAAAGAGTAGAAATACAGACCAAGATGTTCTTCACGAAATCAAAAGGAAAATGCTATGAAAGTGCTTCAAGAACAGAAAAACTAAGCTATGAACACGCAGCACGATCGCGACTTCTGAATCCCTTCAAGATTCGCGTTCTTCACTGTGCAGACGTCTCCAGGAAGATGAAAAACTAAGATTCTAAACTCTCAATGTAAAGATCTAATTACAAACTGAAAACTCAAAACGCTCGAAACTAAGATTTGCTCTCTAAAAAGTAAAGTTTTTCTTTTGAATCCTGTGCGCGTTTCCTCTTTTTATCAAACTCCTCCTCCTCTTTTCTTGATTTTCTTTTGTATTTCTGTTGACCGTCCGATCCAAGCAAGATCGACGGTTGCCAAGCCTCCACGATCTTATCCCTTCTTTATCACTTCTGCCACATGTTACTATCTGGATAAAAGGGGAAGGAAAAATCAGTAAAAAGATAAAAGATAACTTTTTAACCAAGGTTTTACCATTTGGGCTCACTTCATATATTTCAGCCCAATTTCACCTACACTTTTACACAATCAGCCCAAAAAATGTCAGAAAAATCACCACTTAATTGGGTAAAAATCAATACTAACAGGATACACCACCCCAAAAACTAGCTCAAAGGGTGGAAGTGCCCAAATCCTTATAAACTCCACATTTGTTGCACGTAGAACCAATATGAGACTATATATCTCAACAGTTTTATTTTTGCATATTTGCATAGAAGCTCTCTTTCCAATTCGAACTTATAGATCTTTCGATCACAAAAGAGCAATTTTTACTACCGAAAATAATATGCTACAATATTTTTTGAAACTAGCTCTACACTTCCACCATAGGTGGAAGATTTTGATTAATTAGTGTCTTGATGAGGCTATTTCATAAATTCATACACTACTATTACTTGAATTAAAATGCCATTAGTTAGTTGAATTAAATAAACTGCTATTTCATTTAACCAAACATTTGTCTCATGTGTTGGTGTGCCAATTTACTTTCTTGGTTCCAGATAATCTTTTGACGGTTATACTCTTTTTGAGTGAGGACTATGCGACAATACCACTAAACATGAGGCATTTGCTTGCAAACAACAGCAGCAGTGCGTTTTTGCTTCCTTAGAATCATGTAAAGCTTCTGCTTTAGAAAATGGGTTTTCATTTCCTCCTTTAACATAACATAATAAACTTTCTTACACACATAACATTTTGTGGGGCCCACATATTTTAAAACAAAAGAAAAAAGAAAAAAAGATGGCACGCAAAACGAATCTCTATAACATTATACAATCACTTTTCCTAAAACATAATAAACATAAAACCCTTAAAAAATAAACAATTGTCCTTTTTTGTCACTGAAAAAAGTTGAGAGAGAGAGAGGCTGCTCCATTTAGCGGTATAAATAGGTTAGCTGATCCAACACGGTTCAACATATTATATATAGTCAAATAGAAAAAATTTAATTATAAAAAAAAACTTATTTAGAAAGCGGTGATAGACTTTTTTTTTCATATGTTGGGCCTATAAGTTTCTGGACTGTCTTTTATTTATTTTAAATAAAATAATAATTTAAAATAAATAATTATTATTTTAAAATTTTTATTATTCTGAATAATAAAATAATATTATTTTAATTTTTTTAAAATTATTAAATGCCTAATAAAGTTAAACAAGCTAACAGACCTAGGTGAAGAAAATTTTCATTTTTTAAATATAAGTTATGTCAGATTTGTAATTTGGAAAATTTTATGTTTTTTTTACACAAATTTAACCTATTTAAAGCAAAGCCTAATCTAACTTATTTATATCATTGCTCTTCATAAATCTCGAGTTCCCAAGCTTTTAAACATCTAGTAATCAATTTTACTTGAGGGGTTGGATTTTTAAAAGTTCAAATAATCTTTGAACGAGGTCCACATAGCCCAACCACCCAATATCCAACAAACTTATTAGCTGACTAATATATTGATGATACATTTTCTAAACTTTAATATAACAAGTCCAATATATAAATCATCAACCCTTATAATATTGGGTAATATTATATTAGGGCTTTATATATATAATGTTACAGTTACAGGATAAAAAAACAAGATTTTTACAAAAATAATAAATTGGTAAGGTCCATCAGTTAATTTTTGTTTTTCTCTTCAATCCACTTTCTCTCTGTTTATTATTAGAAACTTTTATTTTATCCTATAACGTTATTGTTGTATTTTCCATTATATTGATATAAAACTATTAATGTGTTGATTGGGTTGAAATAATTATATTACGTGATATCAAAGCTTTTAGGACATATCATTCATATTTCAAGCCCAATAACTCTTTGGGAGGGAGTATGTTAAAAATATCAATATAAATCCTTTTCACTTGAAAAGACTATTTTTTTCTCATATACATCACAAAAACCAATTGTTCATTTCTCCATCCCTCTTATATCCCTTTTATTAATCAGTATCAATGATGATAATTTCCCTATGTAAGATATGTGCTCTTAAAGTATGTTCACCAAATATTTCCCTATAATACTATGGCAACCTATAGGCATCTTCACCTGAATTTCAACTCACATTGAGGGAAAGATGATAGTCATGGTAGCTTCATTCCGTCAAGGACAACGCAAAATATGCCTATGGTGATTTCTAAATCTTAAACTAGCCTTATATCTTAGAATGTTTAACTAATGATATGTTTGATTGTGTTCTGGTTTTTTTGTTCTTAAAACTGTTTTGTAAAATAGTTATGGAAACAGTTGTTTTCTATATTTTTTTTTCTTTTTGAAAGTTAAAAACCAAAACATAAAACAAAAACAACTCATACATGTTCTTTAAATTTGATTTTAAAAACAAAAAAATAATTATAGTTTTCAAAATATTTTTTACAAAATAAATCTTATCAAACGAGTTTTTTAATTTTTTTTTTTGTTCTGAAAACTAAAAAACTATTTTGCAAAACATAAATCAAACATAGCCTAAGTTTGTAATTCTTACAATTTCATTTTGAATCAATTTAAGATCTTGTTTTTTTTTAACTAATTCATTTTGATTCATCAACTTATTAATTATATATTCTTAATTCAATTCTCTATTTAAGTTATTTTGTTAACTAGTGACGTGCAATACAGTTGTTGATGTAATGATGTGATTGTAAAAAAAAAAAAAAAAAAATAAAGAAGGGTCATTCCAATGTGACACCCCATAATTTAACAAAACAATTTAGTTTAAGATTTATCATAATTAACATTAGGTGTAATTCACTAGTAAGGGTTAAAAGCGGTAATAAACAAGTTAGGTACTTAAAGGAAAAACCAAAGTTTAAATTTTATTCATAAGATTTCCAAATTGCAATAGTTTAGGGTTACTTTCATAACAAAACGCGTAGACATACTTTGGTCAAAGATAAAATAAAAGATGTAATTAATAACTAAATTAATTTTTTTAAGGCTTCAATAAGATTTTTTCTTTTTTATAAAACTGAAGATTAAATACGTAACCTACTATAATTTATCCAAACTCTTCACCACAATGAGACTTCTTTTTTGATAATTTCTACCTATGTAGATTCTGGTTTCTATTTATGTATTGTATTTTTTATTTTTTGAGATATGGTATTAGGCCTATTTTCTTTCATATATATATATATTTTACATATTTCTTTTCAACACAATTAAATCAGGATCTTAAAAATAGAGAGAAAGGACAAAGGTTGGTTATGATTATGATCTAACAGTAATAGAGATAGAATAAACGTAAAAAAAGTAGACATAATATACTATCTCATCTCATTTTTTAAACATCAGTCATAATATTTTTATCATTTGAATTATAATTTTTTTTACTTACTTTAATTTTTGTTTATAATTTTTACTTATCAAAATATTAGTATTTATTAATTATAAATATTAATTTTTGTAATTTTAATTTATTGAGATATCAATCCTTACAAAAATTAAAGGAAAAAAATTATACTTCCAACCTATTTTCATTTACGATCTTCTTCAACTATATCTTAACCGTTGATTTTCATCAATCAATGATTAAGATATTCACAAATTAAATTTATTAATTAATTATTAATTCATATAGAATGATAACGTTTGATTGATGGAAATCAATGATTAAAATATGATCGTAAAAGGTTATAAATGAAAATAGGTCGTAAGTATAACCTTCTTAAAATTAAAACTCAAATAAAAATTAAAATATTATTGAAACTAATATTTCAACTAAAATAACACAAAATGATAATATAAAAAAAAGAAAACAAGAAAAAAGGGAAGAGCTTTCCAAATACCGTTTTTGCTTGTGCAGGGGGCTTCTTCTCAGTTCTCAGATCTCAGAGACACAGTTCTTCTTCTTCTTCTTATTGTTGTTTACACCACCGTGATTCTTCTCTTTGAGGTTCGTTCTTCCTCTTCAGATCTCTCCGCAGATTTGAATCCCACTTTTTCCAATTAACATTTATTCAAATTCTGTTCCTTTCTCTTTCTACCCCATAAACGATTCTGCTCTCTCTCTCTCTCTCTCTCTCTCTCTCTGGCTTTAAAGCTTGCAACTTTTCTCTCTGTTCCTTATTGGGTTATTTTCAGATTTGCATGCAACTTCGAATTTCCATTTTTTTTTTCCTTTTTTTGATGGATCTTGAATCTACGTTTATTTTCGTGTTTATTTGTGTTGCTGATAGCGTAGCACCTGTTCAATTCATTGATATATGAAAATTGGTAAAATGGGGTCTTCTTATTATTATTCTCTTTCACTGAATTCATTAGTTGCCTATAATGTGATGAAGCATTTTGTTTTTGTTAATGATTTGTTGAAGTGTTGTTTTCTATGCCTTATGGAATGCCAACCTGTGTTAGAAATAGATCTCGGCTATCATATATTATCTGTGTATTATGTTATGTTGATATTGATTTTTCTGAACATTGAAGTTGTTTCTGATTGCTTCTTCTTCTTTTTTATCATGGCAGTAAGAATGTATAATAACGTTGGATCCCAACCTGGGGCACCGCAGCCCCCAACAAGCTCGCAACCTAATCCTTTTGGGAGTGCATTTAATGTTGCGGGCTCAGGACTCATTCGAGGTGGATTGGGTGCATATGGAGGAAGAATATTAGGATCCAGCTCTGAATATGTCCAAAGCAATGTAAGTATTAAGTAGCAATCTAGCAATTATATATATATATATATGGAGGATATTCTTACACTGGTGTAAGAGTTAGAAGTCTTACACTCAATCTTGACCATTGATATATATATATATATATATATAGGGTTTGATGAATGTCAAGTCACTGGATATAAGCATTTGTCCAGTCACTAAATCATAACCGTACAAGAGTGAATCAATGGTGATAAAGGAAAGAGAGAGAAAAAGGGATCATAATCATTCAAAGGTGAATCAATAAATATAAGAAAATAAATAAATAAAACGACGTAATTTAATACTGACTTGACCATCCAGTGACATAATAAACAATAAACCCATATATATATATATAATTTGCCATGTGGTTTGTAAGATTATACCTTTTAATGTTTCTTTATATTTGTTATTAAAGGAAATACTCAAATTGGTCCTTCAAAGATATGGGGGAGTTGGGACATCGAGTTGGTCCTCCAAAAATTTTGGACATTGAATTCGTCCTTCATAATGTAAAATAAGCATTAATTTAGGGACCAAATTGACGTCAGAGATCAATTGAGTGACTAAATTGATGTTCATTTTAATAAGAAGGTCTAAATTGATGTCCAAAGTATTTGTAAGACGAACTTGATGTACCATGTATCTTTAGAAGACCAATTTGAGTATTTAGTCATTGTTATGTTTTATATGGACTTCAAAGTTCAAATTGTTTTTTTGTTTCCCTGTCTTCCTTATGCTTAAATTGTGTCTCGACAACTGATCATTCTGGGAAAAGTGGAAAACGGGCATAACCTCTTCAAATTCAACCCCTTTTAACCAGTTGGTATATCATCTCAGCAATACATATCTATTGATTTTCAGAAACTATTTTCGTGTACTACTTGGCACTTTATTATCTGGAGTTCACATTTAATATTTTGAAGAAATTTTGAAATGTTCCAAGATTTACTTTTAAAATCTAATTCATATATGGCATTATGCTCTCTTCAATAATGATCATATATCAATAGTTTAGGCTTCACTGATTTTTGAGGGATAAGCCAATGTAACTGAAAAATGACATTAAATAGCTTAATGGACCTTAATTTGGTACCTTTGCTTACCTCAGTTATAGATAATCCTCTGAATGTTGAATTCAAGGTTTTTATTTTTAAATTAATCTTCTTTATTGAATAACAGATAAGTTGGTATTTCTCTGATCCGCAATACTACTTTCAAGTGAATGACCATTATGTTAAGAACAAATTGAAGGTGGTTTTGTTTCCATTCCTGCACAGGGTAAGCAGTAATGTCACACTTTTCTGCATGTCCCTCCTTGGATTTTCATTTGATTATCTTAATTTTATCTTCTTGCCGCCCTTATCTTTTATCTTTTCTGGTTCAGGGTCATTGGACTAGAATTACTGAACCAGTAGGGGGTAGGCTCTCCTATAGACCACCAATTTATGACATAAATGCACCAGACCTATACATTCCATTAATGGCATTTGGTACCTACCTCATTCTTGCTGGCCTCTCATTGGGTCTTCACGGAAAGTAAGTAATCTTCTTCCTCTACCTTAATCCCATAGTATAGTACTGATGCGTTCTATTTTTCTCAATTATGTAGTTAGCAATATTACCCCTCACTACCCTGGTTTGTACTTGTGCCTTGTGTATCTGTATATCATATATGTAATTGTGAGACAATCTCAAGTAATTGCATTAGTATTTTAAAATTTAAGTAAATTTAATTAAAAGAATAAATATTAAAAGAGAAAATTTTAAAATTTTAAAGAAGATATGCATAATTAATGTAAAGGAATTTAAATTTATAATTAAAAAAGAAGTTAAAAAAAATACCTGTCATTTTTTAAGAGAGAAAATCAGAAAAACACTCCACAACTGAATAATAAAATTAATAAGTAAATAATAAGATTAAGGAAAAAACGTGTATCCTTTTAAAGGATATAACCTTATATCATTTTAGATCTTAACCGTTGATTTCCGTCCATCAACGATTATAATCTATTGGGTCAAACTTAATGTGCCAATTTTATTATTAATTAATTAATTAATTAATAATTTTAATTGAATAAATTGTAACAGTTAATGGACAGAAATCAATGGTTAGGATCTAAAATGATATAACCTTATATCCTTCAAAAGATATATGTTATTCCCTAAAATTAATGGGCCTTTTAAATGAGAAAATTTTAAGCGATCCCGCCTCACATAACTTTATGTGGTTCACCCAATCAAAAGGTTACATATAGATTTATTAATCCACGTCAGTATAGTAGCTGCCATTTTAATTTTTTATTTATTAATATCATTTTATTTCATAATCCCTTCTCCTTTCTCTATTCTCTTCTCTGAATTCTCCCTCCCGTATCCAAACCAACTTGAATCCCACCGGAGTGATCTTGCTTGCCGCAACCATGTCAGACACCCCAACATGGTGCAATGCCCCAACCGCGCTGGACTGCTATCACACCTCTTACTGCACACCCCAACAGCATCGCACACCTCAAATTGGTGCACCACTGCATAAACCTTTTCCTAATTTTAATAAAGTTTTAAATTTTTATTTTGAGATCTTAGAATTGAAACTAATCAATCTTCGATGGCTTCCACTTATCGTGACCGAACGTCGGAGTTTCGGATATAGTGTGTAAAATTCTTTCCTTTTTTATAGTGCAAGTTAATTGTCAGTGCACTGCATAATAGGGATTCCTCTTTTTTCCCTCAAAACACGCGCAGCTTACCTTCTATTTTTCTTTTTCTTTTTTGTAATACCTTCTATTTTTAACTTGTATTGTTTGCAACCTAGAGTTCCGCTCTTTGTCAGCAGGTTTAGAACTCGGCATAAATTTTAGCTGAACAAATTTTCCTGCTCATGCTAAAACACCTGTTGTTGAGATTGGCCTTTTCAAGACTGACTTTAAGACTTATGTAATGCTACTTGTAGTAGTAATTAGGGACTCTTGAATTGTTATGGATGGGAGCTATGAACCGATACTTCAAAAATCCTGATATGTTGTGTCCGACACTTCCCGACACTCCAACATGCGTTATAGAAATTCAAAAAAAGGTTTAAGGTTGCGTTGTGTTGAGTTTTTAGTTCCAACTATTAGATTCGTTGGATTACGATTACCATTTTATTGAGTTTAATATAAATATTTGGGATATCTTATGTTTCTTTGCAAAATTGATGAATATTATAAGTTTAGTTCGTTTTTTAATTAAATTATTGAATATTAAATATAATATACACTACATAAATTACAAATATTATTTAATATCAAAACGTGTCCTAACGTGTCAAAATTTAACATTTTTTATAATTAACGTGTTGTCGTGTCATGTCGTGTCATGTTGTGTCGTGTCATGTGTCAGTATCGGTGCTACATAGGATGAGAGTTACCACATTGTCAACTATATGCTATTGTCTTTGATTAGGATGATTTTAAAGGAATAGATAAATCTGCTTTTCTCCTTCTAATGTCCTGATTCTGTGCTGTGAATTTTAATTGCTCTGTGATGAAATGTTGGTAAATCATTATGTGAAAAGGATTTGTGTGGTATGGGTGGGGTGGGGAGGGTAGAAGAATGCAAATCGCCACCTACTTGGTGCAATAAAACACATGGTACTCTATTAACATTGTTTAACAGTGGCAACTTTATTTGTTGCAAGGAATTTTGGCATTGTCAGAGTATGATTTCCTGTAGTTTCCACCCTTTTTTTTTTGTTGTTGTCCTGAATGCGCAAGTTGTTTCGGTTAAGTTTTAAGTCCAAAATTATTTTTATGTTGTTTCCACCTGAAAAGCTGTAAGAACCTTTTTGGAAGCCAGAGAAGTGTTGAGCTTTAAGATGTTATGGAGATTGCTAATTGTATTTTCATCATGATTGCCATTTTGAGATTTTCAACGTTGGATATTGGCAAATTACACTCAGAATTTTGTTTAGTTCACATAGCTCATTTGTTCTATCTCCATTTTTCCCTATAGTGTGTCATGGTTTCTTAATGATGCTGTATTTATGTGCAGGTTTAGTCCAGGAGCTTTGAACTTGTTATTCATCAAAGGATTGCTTGGTTGGTTTATGCAAGCCACACTGCTTAAGGTGACATTGCTTTCATTGGGTGGTGGAGAAGCACCCCTGCTGGACATTATAGCGTATGCCGGGTATACTTTCGCCGGCGTATGTTTGGCTGTTTGTGGAAGAATAATTTCGGGCTACTCATACTACTTTTTTATGCCATGGCCCTGTGCATGCATGGCAATATTCTTGGTGAAAACAATGAAGAGAGTCCTTTTTGCAGAGGCCAGGAGTTATGACTCTAGCAGACACCACTATCTCTTACTCTTCATTGCTTTTGTTCAGGTCCCATTGTTCACATGGCTTGGCAACATTACTATCAATTGGCTTTTATAGAATATAGAGTGATAGTTTTTACTCTCTACTTAGGAGCAATTCTTGGTGATAATTTTTTGGTTGTTGCTTTTGAACAGTTGTAATATATGGACTTTTAGTTTCCCCATTATTTTTTTCTGTTGGTAAGGTTTGGAATAAACCTTATCCACATATATGCTTATTTTTTCTCGTACTTAACAATTGAAACAATATTCTTTTCTAAAGATACGTATACCACTGTGAAAACACTTTGAAGGTGGGTTTTTGTAGTTTTATGCCTTGTTTGGTGCATTTGGTGCATAGTATAAAATAAGGTTTGATAGTATAAGATCTGATAGTATAAGATCTGATTAAATTTTAATACTATTTAGCGTTGGTATGGTATTGTATCAAATAATATCCTTCAATATTTTAAAAATTAATATATTAAAAAGATTTATTTTAATATATAAATATTGAAATGATTTATTAATTCATGGGAATTGTACTTGTAAGCAATATTAATACATCAATTTCTTATCATGCCTAATCCACCACTCTTAGGTTTGATTAAGTTATACATCATTTTGATGTATAAGAGCATTATGTTGTATAAGTTTATACTATACGATGGTCACACTAAACAACTGAAAATGTTATAACGTATAGTATAAGTTTATACTACCAGGCCTTATACATTACACCAAACAGGCCCCTATGCCTTGCACACTTTTGATCTGGTAACACTTGGCCAATATCATACATTTTGTTGTTTTGTTTGTTAAATAATCTCTGTTCTGCTAATGTAAAATATGTGACATGATTTCTGCATGTTTAGCTCCATACTCCTTTGAAATGGATCCAGAGAGCTGGTTGTTTGCAGAATTAGTTTTTGGGCAGGAATGAAATGATTATTCTCTCTTTTTTTTTTTTTTTATGTCTTTGAAATGGATACTTTGAAATGATTAGTTTTTGCAGAATCATGTCTTGTTTTAACATGTCATGTCAAAAACTTTCGCCCTTCATGTAGACTTCCACGCAATTGAAAAGATTATCCTCTCTTTTTTATATAATTGCAACTGTATATCAATGACAGAAACTTTTCACATGAACAAGCAATATACAAAAAAGTGAGAACTTACTAAAGAGAAGAGAGAGACAAAAAAAAGTGAATTCTATTTATTTTTTATGTTGCATGATATGAAATTGTCTCGTTCAACATAAAAAATATATTTTCCTAAAATAATATATGGGTTAATGTTTGTTATATTGTGGTGGTCTCTTGAGGGATAGGAATAGATTATGGTGTGGCGGTTTCTCAGCCTTCATTGGCTCTTGCATTCCTCTGCATGCTGAACTTTGGACTCTCCTTTATGGACTTGATTTCGCCTGGAAGCATGGCTGGAGGAAACTAGTGTTGGAAACTGATTCTTCTCAAGCGTTTTGCCTTCTTACCAATCATGGTAATGATACTCGAAAGCTGCAATTGGTAGCTAAGATTCGAGTCTTTTTAATGAAAGAGTGGACTGTCTTATTGAATAAAATTCCTAGGAGTAGCAACACATGTGCGGATTGGATTGCGAAGAAGGCTTTGGATGATTCCTTTGGGCTCAAATCAATATCCTCCCCTCACAGCGATCTGTTAAATCTTCTTGCTGCTGATCTTTTGGATCCGGGTCTGAATAAGGTGGCTGCTAGGAGAAATACAGGATGATTCTTGTTCCTGGCTTTCTGCTAGTGTTTGATGTTTTGTTTTCTGCTGTTTCTTGTTCTGTTTTTTTCCTTCCTTCTTGTTTGCTGTTCTTTTATTTTGTGGGGGCATTGCCCCTTGCTGTAACCAAAAAAAAAAAAAAGAGAGAAAAAGAAAATATGAACCTTACATATTTTTATGTGTGTATAGAGACAAATTTATCTTCTACGATACTAGAAATATTAAACCCAATAATATATTAATATAATGGGCTTTATGAGTCTCCTTTCACAATAATTTTTTTTCTTAACGGTAGACACAAATCAGCGATAGCTCCGATTAAAAGAAGAAAAAGAAAAAAAAAATTGAATGCACCCACATCTTTTTTAATTCCGTGGGAAAGAAATTCTTATCTCCTTTAGAAGGAGTATAATAAAGTCCTAATATAATATAGATTTTATAATTCTTATATAACATGAGAATTGAAATTTTTCTACATATCCTTGAATTTCCATAGTAATGTTGGTCTCACACTTGAATTTTTTTAATATATATCCCACATGCTTTTATCTCTATGATATAAGATCTCAATTCTCGTGTAATATGAGAATTATAAAACCCATATAATATATATGATCTATTCTCCCAAAATGTGGTTGATATAAATCGGGTCGCTCCTGAAAATGTAAGGAACACAAGTACGTAGAACATGATTTTGCTAGTGAATTAGCCAAGAAATTATGAATTTAGAGAGGCGTAAAATTTAACACAGTTGATGAATATGCTTATATGTTTGTGCTTCGGTCAGAGTGAGCTCATCTTTATCTAGCCTTCTGAGTGAATTTCCTTAGTTATATCTTGATTTCTTTAAGATCTCTCTTCGGTCCCGAAACCATTTTTCTTCATAGATAAAAAGGGAATATCTGAGATGCCTAAAGGGTCAACCATTGCAATGCTGGGAATGTAATTTTCACCTTGTTTGGTTCTTCAGTTATTTTCTCTTCTAACAATTAGAGGAAGAATATTCTTACTACCAAGATCTTCTACTACCAACTCACTACCTATCTAATCATTATTGAATCAAAGAGAGAGAATGCTAAAAAGTTTTTGAAAAAAGAGAAAATGTTGATCCAATGGTGATTAGATAGGTAGTGAGTTGGTAGTAGAAGATTTTGGTAGTAAGAATATCCTTCTTCCTATAATTATTATCTCCTCTATTACCTCACATTCATGTACTGAAAACTCTTGGAGTTGTGAAAGGCTTTTGGCTATGGAAGAAGAAAGAACACTTTTCAAACAATGGCAGCACATAATCTTTAGCTTTTTAAGATTCAGAAAGTCTAAGATTCCACCATGTTTTTTTTTTTTTTCCATATGTGCATCAGTTTAGGAAGAGCATACAGATGCATTTCTTGCAGATTATAATTGTATAGCGTTTTGGTGCACCCTTCATCTTCATTTGCATCCACTCCCTCGGATACTGAAGATGAAGATTCGTTTATAGTTTCATTTGGAAATTCATTCTTGGGTTTGAGAAGAGGATATTAACCAAAACAAGAGTTGTTTTAGGTGCTGAAATATTCAGCATGTTGGATGGAACACAAATCAACAGTTTTTCACCACCTTCAACAACCAGTTCCGTATCTTTTCTCAAGTAAGGAAGCAGGTGTTGATCTTTGCTCAATGTTTGTGGTGCAACCTGCAAAATATATACTTCTTGATATAAACTGTTGTTGTTTTATTTTATTTATTTATTTTTTGGTTGGGGGTACTACCAATTGAATAACACTTCTTGGTTAGTAATTCCAAGAATAAAGCGAAAGTTAATTCTGTAAGTTATTATATCTTTTTTCCTTTTATGAGTCATCACAACTTTTGATGTGCATGTATCTCAAACCAGAGCTACGATTTTATTTCCATTGTTGAATAAGCGGGAGCTTCGTTATCTTCCCAATCTCAAATGTTTCTGTTCAGGAACTTTGAGTATTGAACTCCTCCCAAGCTGTGAGGAAATGATAATTGAAAAGGGATTTAACATGAGCAGAAAATTTTTTCTACACTCACAACATTTTGTGGGCCCATAGCAAAAATAAAAAAAAAAATTCGGCACGCAAAACGAATCTCTATAACATTACACAATCACTTTTCCTGTGATATTACTCTTATAAAACCCATTGAAAAATGCCCAAAGATGAAAACTGTGTGCTTCTAAATATATAAAGGATCATATCAGTCCGTGGATGTGGGGGAGGCCTTAACATGACCATGTATCATCCTAATGAGAATTTGAAGGCACATTATACATGCATTCTCCACATATAATATAAGCATAACATATACAATAAAACTTAATTAAGATAATAGAACCATGTATCAATTCAAATATGCATTAGCTACAAAAAGCAACATCGAATAATTAAACTTGGCTTGGTGGGGTGCGCCAGGCCCGTGCAATAGTGCAACGCATGGGCGACACTTGAGAGCCCCAGTAGCAAGCTACTGTAACGGACCCTCCCCCTTAAAAAATTAATTTAATATCATGTGAACCAATGGTCCACGTATCAGATATTAAACTGATAAGAACAGATACTACACTTGATCTTAGCCAAAAGGCCGAGAAAGGTATGCTTTGGAATGAGGCTCGCTGTTATTTTTATATCTATTATGAGCTCTGATGCATTTCTGACTTGACGAGGTGGGATACTTATACAGCAAACCAAAATGATAAAAGTTCAAAACTTGCTGCTTTGTTGCTTTTCTTAACATTGTACTTTTGATTATGGTTGAGATCTTGATGCTGTTTAAAATTTGTATTTCCAATATGCTGAACAGATTTAAAACGTGGCCATTTTAAATGATAGAGTAAGCAAGTTTGTTATGCTTTTTTATTTTTTGGGTACATTGGAAATTTGATATATGGAGTTATGCATGATTAATACTGCAAAATGATTTAGGTAGAAGTACTTGTTATTAGTCAGCAATGAATGGCGTACCTCATCTTGTTTTTGATGGCTACTCCCATGGAAGTTCTTCAAGGATGGTTTTCTTATGCAAAAGGATGGAGTAAGAGACTTTAGTTGAGAAAATGAAGTGATGATATCTATTTTCTCCTCCCTTTTGCTACTAACAACTTACTAGCATGCTGCAGTTAATAATGCTGATTCTCTGCAGGGATGGCCACTCTAAAGAACATGCCTCTTGGGAAACGGTGGCATGATCACTAGATGATGAATTCTCAAGTAGCTTTGAGAGAATTTGATTCAGTACGAAATGGAGTCAAGTTGCTCTACCACCTTACAGTTTGATATATTTTTATTGTAGCGGCAATATTATATTTACAAACTTTTTTATTTACAAACTCTTACAAACTACACTAAGTACGACCGGTTATACTTTAATCATGCAGTGTATAACTGGTCGTACTTAGTGTAATTTACAAAAAAAAAATTGTAAATGGATCTTATCCTTTTATTGTGATTTCACAAGGAGCTTTGCTATGGAATATGATAATAAATATCTCATGTGACGAGCATCTAAACTAAACAGCCTGAGGTTGTTGAATGCAGTGATTTCTACAGGCTACAGGACTAGTAGATGAAGCCTGCAAAACCATTACAAATAACTATCATTCAATTGATAATAATGGGAAAGAACCATGATTCTGTGGCTCTGTTTGTTTTTAGTTATGTGAATCACTTCTAGTTGTTATGTGTAGAACTAAAAATTGTGTTTTACCAACTGTTACTTTGTGGAAGAAATTCCTTTTAAGGAATGATTCAAAAAAAGGAAAATAATATTAGATCTATATGACATAAGATTTCAATTCCCGTGTAACATAAGAATTATAGAACTATATAATATATAAGATCTAATTTGGGATAAAGGTGATGTTGATATTGATGTTGTTGATATTGATAATAAATAAGATCTATTCTCCCAGAACGTGGTTGATATAGGTAGGGCCTGAATCCGGAGAAATCGGGTTGCTCCTGAAAATATAAGGAACACAAGCAAAACACAAGTATGAAGTATGTAGAGTTTGTGAGCACCCCTTATGTGTAACACATGATTTTGCTAGTGAATTGGCCAAAGAAATTATGAATTTAGAGAGGGTAAAATTTAACAGAGTTGATGAATATGCTTATATGTTTGTGCTTCAGTCAGAGTGAGCTCATCTTTATCTAGCCTTCCGAGCTCATCTTTATCTTGATTTCTTTAAGATCTCTCTTCGGTCTCTAAACCATTTTTCTTCATAGATAAAAGGGAATGAGATGCCTACATGGCAAGCCTGTTAGAAAACAAATTTAATTTTGCCACCGTCAAACTACAAAGCATGTGAAATTTCCCACCGCCAGAGGCATAGCAACTACTAGAAGAAAGAACATTCAACAAGTATCCAGTACAAGCTAGTATTAGGTGAAAGTTTCTACTAGTTATAATGATTTGCAATCAATTGAATAAAGAAGTCCAAGTCAACATTTGCAACTGGAGACTAGAAGAAAGTAGAAAACGTTATACATAAAAGTCGGTTAAGACATTTAAATAAAAATATTGTATGAGTCGGTTCTCATAGCTATATATATAGGTGATGAAAGTTGAAGTAATATGTATTAGAAAGAAAGAAAAGAGAAGGAAGGTAGAAAAGAAAGTGCTGCAGCACTAAGAGAGAAAAAAAATATAGTGACCGTGTGTTGTATTTTTTCTTTTAGCCAAAATTCAATACAAAGAGATTTCTTCATCTATTATTCCTTTTATTTTCTCTAAATTTCCAACAAGTGGTATCAGAGCCACGTTCGATCAAAGATGGCGGAGATGATGCAATCACAGATTCCAAAGTTGTCAAAGAGTAATTATGGAAATTGGAGCATTCAGATGAAGACGTTGCTAGGTTCCCAAGATATATGGGACCTTGTTGAGGATGGATACATGGAGCCCGCCAATGCAGCTGCAGAAGCAGTTTTATCAGATGCCCAGAGAAAGACGCTTAAAGATTCACGAAAGAAGGACAAAAAGGCTCTTTTCTTAATTTTTCAAGGTGTTGATGAATCAACCTTTGAGAAAATATCAGATGCAAAATCATCCAAGGAAGCATGGGAGATTTTACAGAAGTCTTGCCAAGGAGTTGACAAAGCTAAAAAGGTACGACTCCAATCACTTAGAGCTGAGTTTGAAAACTTAAAAATGCAGAATGCAGAGCCGGTCACAGATTATTCCTCACGAGTGCAAAAGGTGGCCAAAGAGATGAAAAGAAATGGAGAGACTTTAGATGATGTCAGAGTAATGGAGAAAATTCTACGATCACTAACAAGAAAGTTCGATTATATTATCACTGCCATTGAAGAAGCCAAAGACTTGGCAGTTATATCTATTGATGAGCTTGTGGGTTCTCTTCAAGCGCACGAGCAAAGAATGAATCTTAATGAAGGTTCAAGCAAATTGGAGCAAGCTTTGCAAAGTAAGTTATCTCTTGATGCTAATCAAGCCAGTAGCAGTAGCTATGGACGTGGCAGAGGAAATCATGGTGGATATAGAGGAGGTTTCAACACCCGAGGTGGATTCAACACTCGAGGTGGCCGTGGCGTACGTGGTGGATATAGCCAAACAAATAGAAGATTTCAGACTGATGCTGTAGCATATGGACGTGATCAAGGAGCATATAATAATCGTGGTCGAGGTCGTGGTTTCGTGACCCGAGGAGGAGGAAGATTTCAACAAAGAGGTGATAAATCTCACTTGCAGTGTTATAATTGCAACAGATATGGTCATCTCAGCTATGAGTGTAGAGATGCTGCCAGAGTTGCGGAGAGAAGTCATTATACAACAACTGAAGAGAAAGATGATGAACCGACCATGTTGTTCACTTACAATGGCGAGGAAGATAGTGGAAAAGATGTTTGGTACCTTGATACTGGAGCTAGTAATCACATGTGCGGCAAAAAGGAGTTATTCACAGAGCTGAATGAGGAAGTCCAAGGAGAAGTTACGTTTGGTGATCTATCGAAGATTCCAGTTAAAGGCAAAGGTAAGATTATGATATTCACAAAGAATGGAGATAGAAAATATATTTCAGATGTCTATTACATACCATCTTTGAAAAGCAATCTCCTCAGTCTTGGTCAGCTTTTAGAAAAAGGATATGACATTCATTTGAAGAATAATTCTCTCATTATGAGAAATCAGAAAGGAGAATTGATTGCAAAAGTTGATATGACAAGAAATCGTCTATTCAAGCTAAACATCCAGACAAGTGCAATAAAGTGCATGAAGACCATCATAGAAGATAGTTCGTGGTTATGGCATCTCAGATTTGGTCATCTTGGATTCACTGGCCTGAAGCTGTTATCAAAAGCAAAGATGGTAAATGGATTACCAATGATAAATCAACCTGATCAGCTGTGTGAAGGATGCATGAGAGGAAAGCAACATAGACAAAGTTTTGAAGTTGGCAAATCATGGAGAGCAAAAAGACCATTGCAGTTAGTTCACTCAGATATAGCTGGTCCATTTGATATTCCATCTCTTGGAGGAAACAGGTATTATATTACCTTTATTGATGATTTTAGTAGAAAAGCCTGGGTATATATTCTTAAAGAAAAAGCATAAGCTCTTAACAAATTCAAAGAATTCAAAGCAATGGCAGAAAAGCAAAGTGGTCAGTATCTGAAGACACTCAGAACAGATAGAGGGGGTGAATACACTTCCAAATTATTTGAAGAATTTTGTAGGCTACATGGAATAATTCATCAATTGACTGCAGCCTACACGCCACAACAGAATGGTATAGCAGAAAGAAAGAACCGTACAATTCTTGATATGACAAGGAGCATGCTCAAAGAAAAGCATCTGCCAAGAACACTCTGGGCCGAAGCTGCTCAATGTGCTGCCTATCTATTGAATCGTTGTCCAACAAAGAGTGTCAAGTTCAAAACACCAAATGAAGCATGGAGTGGTAGAAAGCCAGAGGTAAGCTATCTAAGAATTTTTGGTTGCATTGCATATGCCCATATTCCAGATCAGAAGAGAAAGAAGTTAGATGATAAAGGAGAAAAGTGTATCTTTACTGGCTACGAGCATAGGAGTAAAGCTTACAGATTATATAATCCCTTGACAAAAAGGGTAATCATCTCAAGAGACGTGGAGTTTGACGAAGCAGATTACTGGAGATGGAATGATGAAGAAAAAAGAGTAGAAGGGTTATTCTTTAAAGATGATGATAACTCAACAGAGCAAGCAGTTGAAGCAGGAAATGATCAGACACCTCCACAAAGTCCTAATCCAACAACTCCTGCATCTACAGCCTCAACCTCAGGTAGCAGTAGCAGTAGCAACAATTCAGGGGGAGCAGTAGCAAGGATGAGAAGCTTAAGTGATATCTATGATGCTACAGATCCGGTACAAACTACCCTTGATTATTCATTATTTTGTTTAATAGCTGAATGTGATCCAGTGACATATGAAGAAGCTGTAGAAGATGAAAAGTGGCAGAAAGCCATGAATGACGAAATTGCTGCAATCAAAAGAAATGACACGTGGGAGCTAACAACTATGCCTAAGAAACATAAGCCCATCGGAGTAAAGTGGGTGTACAAGACAAAGACTAATCAAGAAGGAAAAGTGGAGAAATACAAGGCAAGATTGGTAGCTAAAGGCTACAAGCAGAAATATGGAATAGATTATGATGAGGTGTTTGCACCAGTTGCAAGGATTGACACTATCAGACTTCTTACAGCAGTTGCAGCACAAAAGCAATGGAAGATATACCAGATGGATGTGAAATCAGCATTTCTCAATGGTTACTTGGAAGAAGAAGTCTATATTGAACAACCACCGGGTTATGTTAAAAAAGGAGAAGAAGATAAAGTCTATCGGTTGAAGAAGGCACTATACGGATTGAAACAAGCTCCAAGAGCTTGGAACACAAGGATAGATGAATACTTTCATAAGAATGGATTTGTGAAGAGTCCATATGAACATGCTTTGTACACGAAGAAAAATGAATATGGGGATATGATGATCGTGTGTCTTTATGTGGATGATATAATCTTCACAGGAAATAATCCAGGTATGTTTGTTGAATTTAAGAAAGCTATGACTAAAGAATTTGAAATGACAGATATTGGAGAAATGTCTTATTTTCTTGGAGTTGAAGTAAAACAAACAGCAGAGGGAATTTATATGTTACAAAAGAAGTATGCAGAAGAAATACTCAGTAGGTTCAGAATGAAAGATTGCAAGCCTATTTCAACACCAATAGAAGCAGGAACGAAGTTGAGAGCTGACTCAGATAGAGAACCAGTAAACCCAACACTATTCAAAAGCCTAGTCGGAAGCTTGAGGTATTTGACTTTCACTCGACCAGATATTATGTTTGCAGTTGGTCTAATTAGCAGATATATGGAGCATCCAAAGCAGGATCATTTCAGTGCAGCAAAGAGAATTTTGAGATATATCAAAGGAACCATCAGTCATGGATTATTCTATACGCATTCTCTAGATTCAAGGTTAATTGGCTATGCAGATAGTGATTATAGTGGAGATGTAGATGATCGAAAAAGCACTTCAGGATATGCTTTTCATATTGGCTCAACAATATTTTCATGGTCATCAAAGAAACAACAGACAGTTGCTCTATCATCATGCGAAGCTGAATACATAGCCACAACAGCGTGCACGTGTCAAGCTATTTGGTTAAAGAATATTTTGAATTTCATTATGAGCAAGAAGGTCCAATTACTATATACGTAGATAACAAGTCTGCTATATCACTTGCAAAGAATCCAGTCTCCCACAGCCGAAGCAAGCATATTGACACAAAATATCATTTTATTCGGGAGCAAGTTAAAAACAAAGTTGTGGAATTAATCTACTGCAAAACTGAAGAACAATTGGCAGATATTTTTACGAAGCCATTGAAGACCGATGTGTTCAACAAACTCAAATATATGATTGGCATGCAAAGTCAAATTTGAGGGGGAGTGTTAGAAAACAAATTTAATTTTGCCACCGTCAAACTACAAAGCATGTGAAATTTCCCACCGCCAGAGGCATAGCAACTACTAGAAGAAAGAACATTCAACAAGTATCCAGTACAAGCTAGTATTAGGTGAAAGTTTCTACTAGTTATAATGATTTGCAATCAATTGAATAAAGAAGTCCAAGTCAACATTTGCAACTGGAGACTAGAAGAAAGTAGAAAACGTTATACATAAAAGTCGGTTAAGACATTTAAATAAAAATATTGTATGAGTCGGTTCTCATAGCTATATATATAGGTGATGAAAGTTGAAGTAATATGTATTAGAAAGAAAGAAAAGAGAAGGAAGGTAGAAAAGAAAGTGCTGCAGCACTAAGAGAGAAAAAAAATATAGTGACCGTGTGTTGTATTTTTTCTTTTAGCCAAAATTCAATACAAAGAGATTTCTTCATCTATTATTCCTTTTATTTTCTCTAAATTTCCAACAAGCCTTCCCAATCACACTTGTTATTTGATCAAATTCCAATGTCTCTCCATTTTACTAGGAAGCATTACATGAACAAATAAAAACAAAAAAATTTAATCATAAAAAAGTAAACATGAACATTTTATGAAAGTTTATTATATTAATAAGCAACATTAAATAATTAAACTTGATTTGGTGGGGTGCGCCAGCCAATGCAATAGTGCAAAACATGGGCGACACTTGAGAACCCCCAGTAGCAAGCTACTGTAATGGACCCTCCCCCTTAAAAAATTAATTTAATATCATGTGAACCAATGGTCCACGTATCAGATATTAAACTGATAAGAACAGATACTACACTTGATCTTAGCCAAAAGGCCGAGAAAGGTATGCTTTGAAATGTGCCTCGCTGTTGTTTTTATATCTGTTATGAGCTCTGCTTCATTTCTGAGTGGACGAGGTGGTACTCTTATACAGCAAACCAAAATGATAAAAGTTCAAAACTTGCTGCTTTGTTGCTTTCCTTAGCTTTGTACTTTTGATTATGGTTGAGAATCTTGAGATCTTGATGCTGTTTAAAATTTGTATTTCCATTATGTTGAACAGCTTGGAAACGTGGCCATTTTAAATGATAGAGTAAGCAAGATTGTTATGTTTTATATATTTGGGTACATTGGAAAGAAACAAAGAAACGAAATTTGAGATATGGAGTTATGCATGATTAATACTGCAAAATAATTTAGGTAGAAGAAGTACTTGTTATTAGTTAGCAATGAATGACGTACCTCATCTTGTTTTTGATGGCTACTCCCATGGAAGTTCTTCAAGGATGGTTTTTCTGATGCACAAGGTTGAAGTGAGAGACTGTAGTTGAGAAAATGAAGTGATGATATCTATTTTCTCCTCCCTTTTGCTACTAACAACTTCTTGTTGGGTATGCTCTTTTCACTACGCCCAATGGCTTTAGTGAGAGTGAGCCCAAAGACCAATTAACCCATGAAGCTTAGGGTTAGTGGGATTGGGCAGGGTATATAAGGACATTTTTCTCCACTTGTGTCTCCTAGGGTAACATGCATCAGAAACACTCCAAGAGGCATACGTTCATCATCTGAACGGTTGCCCACACGACTCCCTGATCCCCTTGAGTCATAGCCTGGAAGATCAACCGTAGAGCGGATTTTGCGACCGTTCGTGGTGCGTTGCTGCAGATCGTGAGACTAGAGAAGGAGAATTGAACGTGAGGAATTGTCACGCTCGCTTTTTCATTCCAGGTAATCAAAGAGGTGTTCTTGATTCCTCATCACATCGGTACGATGCGCTTCCACGTTTATGATGATATGCCTTCACTTCTAGCATGCTGCATTTAATATTGCTGATGTCCAAGTTTAGTGCAGAAGCTTTGAACTTTTTATTCATCAAGGGGTTGCTTGGTTGGTTTATGCAAGCCACACTGCTTAAGGTGACATTGCTTTCATCGGGCTACTCCTACTACTTTTTGATGCTATGGACTTGTTTATGCATGGGAATAGTCTTTTGGTGAAAACACTGAAGAGAGTCCTTCTTGCAGAGGTGAGGAGTTATGACTCGAGCAAACATCACTATCTCTTCCTCTTCATTGATTGTTTACATGGCTTGGCAGCATTATTGTCAATTGGCTTTTATAGAATATAGACTGATAGCTTTTACACTGTACTTAGGAGCAATTCTTAGTGACATTCTTTTGGTTTCCCCATTATTTTTTCTGTTGGTAAGGTTGGGGAATAAACCTTATTCACATATATGCTTATTTTTTCCCGTAGTTAATTGAACAAATATTCTTTTCTAAAGATATGTATACCACTGTGTAAACATTTTGAAGGTGGATTTTTGTAGTTGTATGCCTTGTACTCTTGGCCAAAATCATACATTTTGTTGTTTGGTTTGTTGATTAATCTCTGTTTTGCCAATGTAATAAAATATGTGACGTGGTTTCTGCTGTTTAGCTCCATAATCCTTTGAAATGGACCCAGAGAACAGGTTGTTTGCAGAATTAGTTGCTTGGTAGGAATCTAGGGACTAGAGAAGGGGGCTAAGTGTCCACCCTTAAAATATGATGTAAAAATACAAAAAACACCCTTATGTTAAAATTCAAGTTTTTCCAAATTAATCTCGGGGTAGGATATTATAACAATCAATTATTATTACTACAAATGTTACTACCAATCAATTTCACCGTTAGATCAATTATGTTGATCTAACGGTTATATTTATTTTCATTTTTGTATGGTTATTATTGAAAAAGTTTCTGTATATTGATATTGAATCATTTACATGAGGAATGAGGATTATTTATACAAGGAAAAAGTAACTGAGCATGACTCAGCAATGACTCACTTATGACTCAACTATGACTCAATCATAATTAATTCTAATTAATAAAATAACGGACTCAATCATAATTAATTCTAATTAATAAAATAACGGATTCTAATTAATTACAATCAATCCTAATTAATAGGAAATAAAAACGGAAAAATAATTGAATTTTAATTCTGATTTTCTACGCTCCCCCTCAAGTTGGGAGGTAAATGTTGATCATTCCCAACTTGCCAATCAAGTCTTCGAATGTTGGACGGTGTAGGCCCTTGGTAAGGATATCTGCAGTTTGCTCTTTGGTTGGAACATACATCATACGCACACTTCCATCATCTAATTTTTCTTTGATGAAGTGACGATCAACTTCCACATGCTTTGTTCGATCATGATGCACAGGATTTTGAGCAATGCTAACAGCTGCCTTGTTATCACAATATAGTTTTATTGGTAGGGAATATGAAATCTTCAACTCTTGAAGAAGTCTTCTCAACCAGATTCCTTCACAAACTCCATGAGCTAAAGCTCGAAATTCTGCTTCAGCACTACTTCTTGCAACCACTGTTTGCTTTTTGCTTCTCCAAGTAACAAGATTTTCCCATACATAGGTGCAATAGCCTGAGGTAGATCTCCTGTCTACTGATGAGCCTGCCCAATCTGCATCAGTGTATATTTCAATCGTTCTTTTATACCCCTTTTTAAAGAATAATCCTCTTCCTGGAGTGTTCTTGAGGTATCGAAGCACCCTATAGACTGCACTAAGATGCTTTTCCTTGGGTGAGTGCATGAATTGACTAATCATACTCACCGCAAAGGCAATGTCAGGACGCGTATGAGATAAGTAAATTAGTTTACCAACCAATCGCTAATATTGTTCTTTATCCACCTCATTCCCATCTTCAATACCTAACTTGGTATTAGGTTCCACGGGTGTCTCAACAGGTTTACATCCTAACATTCCTGTTTCCATCAAAAGATCTAGAACATATTTCTTTTGTGTGAGAGTGATGCCTGTTTTGCTCCTAGCAACTTCCATACCAAGAAAATATTTGAGAGTGCCAAGATCTTTGAGTTCAAATTGAGCTGCTAGATATTTCTTCAAGGTGTTCAATTCCTCAATATCATCACCTATAAGAATTATATCATCTACATATACAATAAGAATAGCAATTTTACCATCCTTAGAGTGTTTGTGGAAGAGAGTATGATCAGTCTGTGCTTGAATGGAAGCCTCTTCTTTTGACTGCTTATGTGAATTTGTCGAAGCATTCTCTGGAAGACTGTTTCAATCCATATAGAGACTTTTTTAGTTGACATACTGATCCATTTCCCTTTTCAAAACTAGGTGGAGGATCCATATAGACTTCTTCATATAAGTCACCATTTAGGAATGCATTCTTCACATCTAACTGTTGTAGTGACCAATCTAGGTTGACAGCAAGAGATAAGAGAACTCAGATGGTATTGACTTTAGCAACCGGAGCAAAAGTCTCATGATAATCTATCCCATGAGTCTGAGTGAAACCCTTTGCAACCAATCTTGCCTTGTATCTGTTGATGCTATTATCTGCATTGAATTTTATTGTAAACAACCATTTGCATCCTACTGCCTGTTTTCCCTTGGGTAGGGTCACTATCTCCCAAGTTCCATTTCTTTCTAAAGCATTCATTTCTTCAAAAACAGCATCTCTTCATTTTTGATCATCGAGAGCCTCATGTATATATCTCGTTATCTTTGTACTATCCAACATAGTATTGAAACCACGGAACCCTGGGGATAACTTTCCATATGAAATATGATTAGAAATAGGATGAGTAGTACAAGATCGAGTACCTTTTCTGAGAGCAATAGGCAAGTTTAGATCATTTTCATCATGGCACTCAAGTGTTGGGGTGGAACTATAACATGGTTCAGAATCCTGGCAGTGTAGAGGCTCTGGGTTATTCACACTTTTAGGAGGCTTTCGCCTGCTATAAACTTAAGGAGAGCTCTATTCCAGACCCATCATATGCATTTACATTAAATATTTAATACTTTATATTTATTTTCACCTTTGTATGGTTATGATTTCTCATATTTAATGCTTATACATTAAATATTGGAATCATAATCATACAAAAATGGAAATAAATATAACCGTTGTATCAACATAATCGATCCAATGGTGAAGTAGATTTGTAGTAATCCTAGTTGGCTGTTACGATATCCTACCCCTTTAATTTTCCTCCTTCTATTTCATTTTCCCGTGATTGTTTTTTCTCCTCCACCTCCATTATCCAAACCTAAGAGCGGAGAGCTCTATTCCAGACCCATCATTTGCATCTACATACTGATTCATCTTCTCTCAAACCTCAATCTCCATTATTGTAAGTTGGAATATTTGTTTCTTCATCCATTTGAGTCACAGACCCATTCATCCGGCAGTTGCTCGTAAGTCGCGTTCCAGACCAGACCTAAGTCTATATGTACTTAACTTATTGAGTGCCCACCCTCCCTTCATTAATTTTCTGGATCCGCTAGGAATATGATCGATGTCAGCTGAAAATTTTCAGCTCTTCATTTAGTTATTAACAATCAACAATTAGAATCACTATTTTCTCTTTTTCATTTTACGAACTTCATTGAAATTGTAACTATTGTTGTCTATTAATAATTGAAATTTTCCGCATAGCATAGTCATGATAAAGTGAGACATAAGAACTTACCGGAAAAAAAAAGTGAGACATAAGAAGATCCATTTTCCCGAAGATTCATTCTCCCATTGGTTTGCTAAATATCAAGATACAAGAGGAATTGATAGTAATCCTTATTGTGTTAAACTACACAACATTGGTTCTATTATATAGCAAACCAATTGAAGAATACAATGAGACACACACAATGTGGGACTAACACTATGAGACACACACAATGTGGGACTAACACTATGAGACACACACAATGTGGGACTAACACTCTTAACACTCCCCCTCAAGCTGTAGCATATAGATCATATGCTACAAGCTTGATACATAAATAATACTCCTATTAGGAACCAAAAGCAACAGTGCTACATCAACAAAATGAAATGACCAAGTAACATAACATTGTGCTAAAAATGGCGTCGGAATGAACATCAACATGGAAGATGCCGGAATGATCATCGGCAAAGACATCTGTGCTGGAATGACCATCAGCAACATGGAAAGTGCTCCCCCTCAAGAGGAACTTCGGAGCCGGAATTATCATCGGCAAAGACAACTGTGCTGGAATAATCATCAGCAACATGGAAAGTGCTCCCCCTCAAGAGGAACTTCGGAGCCGGAATTATCATCGGCAAAGACAACTGTGCTGGAATAATCATCAGCAACATGGAAAGTGCTCCCCCTCAAGAGGAACTTCGGAGCCGGAATTATCATCGGCAAAGACAACTGTGCTGGAATAACCATCAGCAACATGGAAAGTGCTCCCCTCAAGAGGAACTTCGGAGCCGGAATTATCATCGGCAAAGACAACTGTGCTGGAATGACCATCAGCAACATGGAAAGTGCTCCCCCTCAAGAGGAACTTCGGAGCCGGAATTATCATCGGCAAAGACAACTGTGCTGGAATGACCATCAGCAACATGGAAAGTGCTCCCCCTCAAGAGGAACTTTGGAGCCGGAATTATCATCGGCAAAGACAACTGTGCTGGAATGACCATCAGCAACATGGAAAGTGCTCCCCCTCAAGAGGAACTTCGGAGCCGGAATTATCATCGGCAAAGACAACTGTGCTGGAATGACCATCAGCAACATGGAAAGTGCTCCCCCTCAAGAGGAACTTCGGTGCCGGAATTATCATCGGCAAAGACAACTGTGCTGGAATAAACTTCAGCAACATGAACAATGCTCCCCCTGCAAAATGAGAAGTGAAAGAGAACAAGTAGACAGATCTGAAAATAAAAATATATCAGAGAAGAAGAAAAAAAAAAAAAAAAAATGACCAAAACGCAGATCTGGAAAGCAACACAGATCTAGAACAGAAATGGCCAGAGAAAAGGAAGACACGGTCGGAGAATGGACGATGCGGCCGGAGAATCAGCCACGATCGAAGATGATGACCGGAAAAGAAGGAGACACTACCGGAAGAAGAGAAACGCTGCCGGAGGAGATAAAAAGACACAGATCTGAGGTGTGAACGATCTGGAACAACGGTCGGAGAGATGGATGATGCGACCGGAGAATAAGACGTGGTCGATCAATGGCGGTCAACCCAACAGCTTCCCAAGGATCATTCTTTTCTGATGTGACAGATCAGTCTAATCTGCAGTCACAGAGCATACTAAGAAAAACCCGAAAAAGAAATAACAACGAGAATCCCTCAAGGAGGGTGATATCTCTCTATAACCATATTGAAATTATGGAAAAGTGAACTAAGTTAAGCGGATTAAGATTCCTCTTGTTAGGCTCTGATACCATGCTAAATATCAAGATACAAGAGGAATTTATAGTAATCCTTATTGTGTTAAACTACACAACATTGGTTCTATTATATAGCAAACCAATTGAAGAATACAATGAGACACACACAATGTGGGACTAACACTATGAGACACACACAATGTGGGACTAACACTATGAGACACACACAATGTGGGACTAACACTCTTAACATGGTTGATTTAGGTAGGACCTTAATAAGGAGAAACTGGATCACACCTGAAAAAGTAAGAAACTCAAGTAGAGGGTCTGAGCATCCCTAATATGTAATTGATAGCGAATTGGTCAAGTAATTGTGAATTTAAAGAGGCTTAAAATTAAACACAGTTCATAATATTCTTATATGTTCGGAACAGTCATCAAAATGTCACTTTTCACTAACTTTTTTACATAAATGTCACGCGAATAGTGTTATTTCCCAATCTGCCACGGGGAAATTCGCTACCCGGTGTAGTGAACTCGGTTTGCCGACGTGTCACGTCTTTAGTGGACACCAAGTTCGCTACACGGGATAGCGAACTCGGTTTTAACCAAGTTCGCTACTCGGTTTAAAAAAAAAAAAATTGGTACTTGTTATCCACTAGAAATGTGACACGTCAGCAAACCAAGTTCGCTACACCGGGTAGCGAACTTGCTCCCGTGGCAGATTGGGAAATAACATTATTCGCGTGGTATTTAAGTAAAAAAATTGATGAAGAGTGGCATTTTGGTCGGTGTTCCTATATGTTTGTGCTTCAATCACTACAAAGGGAAGATCTGAGATGCCTATGGTTCCATGGCAGCCTCTCCATCTTTGGGAATTTTGTGATAGTTATGTAATGGCAGGATTGCAGCTCAAAATGGTAAGTGCTTGAACAGGAACATATAAGGGTTGGAAAGCGATATAGGGTCAACTATTGCAATGCTGGGAATGTAATCTTCACCTTGTTCTGTTCTTCAAATACTTTCTCCTCTCTATTGATTATCTCCACTATCATCTCACATTCATGTACTGTAAGCTCTTGGAGTTGTGAGTGGCTTCTGGCTATGGAAGAAAAAAGAACACTTTTAGTATTCTTAGTTTCTGGAATCCCAAAACGCCACCATGGTTCTCTTCCGTATGTGGATAAATTTTGGTAGAGTACAAATTCATTGCTTCCAGCTCATAGCTATCATTTCTTGCACTTTCTTTACATCCACTCCTTATTAAAACACCTCAATCAATAAACCACTCCTTCTGTGTGCATTGATCCTGCCAGATCCATCCGAGTGTCTCTGATGTTTGAAATGCCATCTGAAAACCACATCCATGGTGAAAAATTGAAAGGATAATTAGCCAATTGATAAATTTAATTTAACTGTTTGTTTAGAATGAAATTTGTGTGAATAATATCCAATGAGAAATTCTTGTAACAATAAATGGCCTAAATGTAAATCATGATATAAAAAAAATGTGTGAAGTGTAAATCATGAAATATGCAGTTTATTAATGTGTAATGTGAGGAACTTCTCATTTTGTACAATCATGGACCATGTCAATTTCAGGCTAAAATCACTTCAAAGCACTTGGATTTGTATAGGTGCAAAACTCATTTTCAAATAAGAATGTCTCTTCCTAGAATGGTTTTAGCCTTGATTCAGTAAAGAGTAGTGAGTGTGAATAAAGACCCGTTTGAAAATATCTCCATCACGTGGCAATTTCTTAGGAATACTTCACCATTGAAGAAACCCTTCAGCTTGAGGAGGCTTTAATGTTTTAAATGCCATGCAGCAAACACGATAACATAATTAAATTTAAATAATATAATGACAAAATGTAATAATTTAAAAATACATTAGCTACAAAAAAATTAACACCAAACAATTAAACTTGATTTGGTGGGGTGCGCCAGCCCATGCAATAGTGCAAAACATGGGCGACACTTGAGAGCCCCAATAGCAAGCTACTGTAGTGGTCCCTCCCCCTTAAAACATTAATTTAATATCATGTGAACCAATGGTCCACGTATCAGATATTAAACTGATAAGAACAGATACTACACTTGATCTTAGCCAAAAGGCCGAGAAAGGTATGCTTTGAAATGTGCCTCGCTGTTGTTTTTATATCTACTATGAGATCTGCTTCATTTCTGACTGGACTAGGTGGGACTCTTATACAGCAAACCAAAATGATAAAAGTTCGCTGCTTTGTTGCTTTCCTTAAGTTTGTACTTTTGATTATGTTTGAGATCTTGATGTTGTTTTCATTTTTTATTTCCATTGTGCTTAACAGATTGGAAATGGGGTCATTTTAGATGATAGAGTAAGCGCGTTTATTATGTAGTTTTATGCATGGTTATTACTGCAAAGTAATTTAAGTAGAAGTAGATGTTATATTAGTTAGCTATAAATACATAACTCATCTTGATTTTGATGGATACTCCCATGGCAATTCACCAAGGATGGTTGTTCTGATGCACAAGGTTGGAGGCAAAAGCTCACTAGATTTGGTAGATTGCTCAACGTAATATACTGTAGTTGAGAAAATGTAGTGATGATATATGAACAACTTCTAGCGTGCTGCAGTTAATAATGGTGATTCTCTTGAGGGATGGCCACTCTAAAGAACATGCCTCTTGGGAGATGGTAGCATGATCACTAGATAATGAATTCTCAAGTAGCTTGAGTGAATTTGATTAAGAAAGAGTCAAACTATCTTTTTCTTCTCTCTGGACTAGTTGCTCTACCACCTTACGGCAAAAAAATTAAAATAATGCATTTAAATCAAATAATTACGTATTTAATGTTGTTTATCAAATAATTACAGATATACCACACAATGTGACGCCTCATTTGGGCGTCACATGTGACGCCTCAATTGAGGCGTCTCACCCTAAGGGGAAGACGCCCAAATGGGGCGTCTCTCATGAGGTGGTGACACGTGTCACCTTTTTTCAAAAAATATATTAATTTAATCATAAAACTTCCGAAGGCCATAACTTTTAACTCGAGTATCCAAATCAGTTAATTCTTTTTTTGATTCCACACAACTTTTTGAGATCTACGCAATGACATCTCATTTGATATATTTTACTTCTCACAAACATACTTTTAATTTGTAGGAATGGTATTATAAAAGCGGTTAAACCCAGAAGCCTCTAAGTTCTGGATTTGTGATTTAATATAAAAAAGTAAATAAAATTTTGATTTGTGATTTAATATAAGCTTTTGAGTTATTATTCGTGGTCTGAAATTAATGATGGCTTATGAATATTTTTAAAAAATAAAATTACCTAAATTAAGCGTGATTGCCTCTTGATTGAAACTCAACTTAGACGTGTTGGTAATGTGTCAGGTTGTGACACGTGTCACATTTTTTAACTCAGAAGCCTCTGAGTTCAGCGTTTGTGATTTAATACAAAAAATAAATCAAGATTTGATTTGTGATTTAAATAAAAATAATAATTTTTTTTATTATCAAAAAATTTTGGTTTGTGATTTAAATTAAAAGTAACAATTATTATTAATAAGGGAAAAAAATAAAGATTTGATTTGTGATTTAAACTCAAAAATCAATTTGAAATATCTATGTTAATAAAGGAAATATTAAATAAATATTCTAAATCTCTAAGGAAGAATGATTACCTGATTTAAATTTAAATTATATTTGTGAGAAATAAAATATATCAAATGAGATGTCATTGCGTAGATCTCAAGAAGTTATGTGGAATCAAAAAAAGAATTACCTGATTTGGATACTCGAGTTAAAAGTTATGGCTTTCGGAAGTTTTATGATTAAATTAATATATTTTTTGAGAAAAAGGTGACACGTGTCACCACCTCATGAAAGACGCCTCATTTGGGCGTCTTCCCCTTAGGGTGAGACGCCTCAATTAAGGCGTCACATGTGACGCCCAAATGGGACGTCACATTGGGTAGTATATACGTAATTATTTAATAAACAACATTAAATACGTAATTATCTAATTTAAATGCATTATTTTAATTTTTTTGCCACCACCTTACAGCTTGATATTTTTATTCCTTGTAATTTCACAAGGAGCTTTGCTATTGAATATGAGAATAAACATATCAACTTGTGAACAAGCATCTAAACTTAACAACCTGTGGTTGTTGAATGCGGTGACTCCAACAGGACTTGTAGATACCATCAGCTTCACTAGACAATATTGACAGTGGTACCAGAAAAATAATAGGAAAGAACCATGATTCTGTGGCTCACTTTGTTTTTTAGTTTTGTGAGCCACTTCTATTTTGTCTGGAAAAATTTATTATGCTCCGGTCCCAATATTTATTTAGGAATAAAATTTCTTCCATTTTTACTCCTTCTTTTTTAGTTTTTTCCCTCTCAATTCCTACTTTTTTTTCCATTTTGGGAGGGGACCATCATGGTCCCGCCCCACCAAAATACTCTCTCATTTTGTCATGTGTAGAACCAAAAAATTTGTGTGTTATCAACTGTTGCTTTGCAGAAGAATTGACTCTGAAGGAATGATTCAAAAACAAGGAAAAGCGCTAAAGATGGTTTTCTCAGAAGTTGCATGTACTTTCTGTTTTCTAGAATAACAAAACGCATCAAATTATGTTTTCATGATCTTAATAAGGCAGAATTGACATATATGCCCCTCGGCAAAATTGCACAAGACTGTTTATTATATGATGATGCGAGAGTTTCGCTTGAGCAACATAAAAGATTTCCACAGAGAATCAAATAAGTTTGCACATTCTCTTGCATTATTTTTATAAAGACCTTAATTGGTAAATCTTAATTAAAGATTTAATTTAAGGATTTAAATGCCATAATTAGATTCAGAGCGTGATTTCGAGTATTTTGACTGTAATCATGACTAGGTTATGAACAGTGTGTTCTGCCAGATAATTTGCAATCTTGTGAATTAACCGATAGAGCTTAAATGAGCAAAATGATTTTTGAGACATAGTTTGACAATTCTGACGCCAAATATGAGTTCAGAACGAAAAATTGTATAGTCTGGCACTTTCCGTAAAAATCTCGTGAATAGTATTTCTACCAGGTATTTTGTACTGCTGTTAAGCAGCCGGTAGAGTCCAGAAATAAATAATTGAAGAAACAAGAATAAGAAAGTTCAATATATGTCATCCAAGTCATAATAGGCCCAAGAATGATAAGTTCATAAGTTTTAAGTTTCGTAAGTAAACGAAGTACAGTTAGTGATTCACAGTGCATTTCGTCAAAAACGGTGCAGAAACCATACTGTGAATTATGAATATTGTTCCTCGGGAAATAAAAATTAATGTAAATGCGTTCAGAAAAATAAAATATGTTCGTAGCTTTAAGTTAGTTCCGGGTCAATGTAAGTGAAAATACGTGAAAGAAAACAACCGGTGAAAAGGAGCCACCTATACATACATCTCCAACTCACTTAAGTGAACACTATTCACACAAAAACTCTTTCTTCTCTCTCTTCATACCCGAGTTCTTCATCATGGAAGGGGGGGGGGGGGTTTAGGGCTTGATTTTCTTTCTTTGATTTCTTCTTGAATTTTCCACCAAATCCAAAAGTTTATAACATGAAATTGATTGGAAACCACCCAATGAATCCATTCCACCGATCAATTTGGGATGTAGTTGCTTGTGTGAGGAGTTCTTCCTCCCCTATTTTTGAGTTACTATTCATTGGAGGAAAAAAAGTGATTTTTAATGGAGCTTTGCTTGGAGGTTGCTCTCTAGGCTTTGTACAAGTGTTTAGAGGTAAGAAACCTTTGTTTCTATGGCTTCATTTGGATGTTTTGAGTCATGAAAACTGTGAGCATGTGTTGGGTGGGAAATAAATTAGTTTAAAAATTAAATTGATGATGGATTTTTGATGTTTTGTATATAGGAATGGAAAAATAAGCATGATTATGTATGTAACAAAATTGGAGAAAAATCCTATGCCTTCTCCCTTTAGGGTTCGGCTATCTAGGGTTATGGAGGATTCATTGTGCAAAAATTAAATGATATGGATTGTGAAGTTGTTATGTATGTAAAAGTTACAAAAATTAAGTGAAGAAAATGAATAAATAAAAAGAAAGGAACCCTGGGAGATCCTTTATGAATTTCGGACCTTAGTGTGATTTAGGATGGTTTAAGGATAAATTAAGTTATATTTATTTTGATAAAATGTGGAGGCTCCAATGCATGAAATTGTCTAGTTAATGAAGTGAGTTAGTTTGGAAAAATGATGAAAAATAATGTGGCCTCCCTATATGCATGCCACGGCCTTGAGAGAAAAAAATGGGCCAAATGATGTGTTTTAAATTGCTAGATAGAACTTAGGGAACAAATGAGGTTCTAGGAACTATTGGTTTTGGTTAAATTAACCCAAGGAAGTCCTAGCCTTCCTAGCTTTGGTTTCGGCCAATTAAGGTTTTTGGGGCTAGGGAGCAATAAAAAATTGTAATAAATGTCTAATAAAAGGATTTATAGAATTATGGGCATGACTTGTGTATTGGCATAGTATTGGCAAAAACGTAAAGAAACGAAAATAAGCGATAAAATGTATACCTTATGTAAGGAACATGGCATAGGATCATTTCATTGATTTTGTTGTGGATTCTTCTCTAGGTGTGCCTAGGGATTGAAAAAGAATTGGAATCTTATTGAAGCGATATAAGTAACTTGTACCACAAGTAAGCGGATTGATAAAGCTTCAAGAGGTAAGCTCTATGTTTAAGGAGTCTTTTCCTGCTTGAGTGTTCCACCATGGTTAGTGAACTATGGTTGGACTGTATGACTTGATGCTTTGTATAGATGCATTCATATAGAGCTATTTGATAACATGATATGACTTGTTCTGATATGATTTCTGTATTGATGTATGGTACACTGATGTCTTCTTGGGGTTTCCCTGAGATTGACGATGTACACCTCTGATATGTTCTGGTTCCGCTTGGGGTCCACCCTTGGGAACACTTGCATTGACTTCCTTGGGAATGACAACACACGCCTCTGATATGATATGGTATATGTTTTGTTCTGTTATGATATCTGTTATATGTGCATTTGTATACTCTGTATCTGACTTTCATGCAGGAGTGAGCCTAGGGGTATGGAGAATTCTCTATAAACCTGGAGCTTATTGAGATTTGTAATCTCGCCCCTCTTTGATGACATATTTTCAGGTGCCCAGATTCATGGTGAGTCCTCACTAGGCAGGGACGCGACCCGCGGTTGAGGCGTTGAGGCAAATCAGTTCTGAGTAGCTGTAGGCTACTAACTTTTTGGAGTGCATTATTGTCATTTAATATTTCCGCATTTGATGGATCATATGTTGGATCCTTGGTTTGTATATGGCCTGTATATGTCTTGTACATGTTCTTCAGTTTGATGCATGTACATTTTTGTATTCAGGTATGTTGATATGATTATGTAGTATTCAGTTATGTTTATGTATTGGATCGCATGTTGTCAGATTAATGGCACGGAGCCAAGTTATGTATGCGCCCATGGATGGACATATGACTATATTTGCATGACTGGTATTTCTGGATATATATATTGTATAAACTGTCTATCAGGAACTCTTAAGAGTGGGATTGGAAAATCCTCAGTTATCCGATTTACAGAGGTTAATGTAAGAACCCGCACCGCTAATTAAGGTAATTAGTGAATTAATTATGATAATTAGGAAATAATTCCATAATTGACCCTAATAATTATTATGAGGCTTTAATAATTACAATTAGTGGGTAAAAATGCTGAAAGTCGCTTTTCGGAAGAAAAGCGCAGATACCGGTTCTGCTACCCGGTATAAATGCGTACCGGAAAAGTATCCCGGAAAATTATAACGAATGCATGATAATTACTAGAATATTATGTAGGACTTGTAAAACAAGTTTCAAGTCAAAATAACGTAATATGATGCCAGAACTGATACTGGATGTGGAAAAGCGCGTACCGGAAAGGTGCTCCGAAAAATAAAATAAAAATATGACAAATCTTAGAAAAATGTGTAGGTCTAGATTCCAAAGTTTGGGAACAAGATCTTTTACTTTGCTATTAAGGCTAATACTGCGCGTATGTGGCCTTGTGCCTATAAATAGACACATTAGGGCACAAAACCCTAGGCACACTCATTTTGTACGTGGGAGGCTGCTATTTCTGAGTGTGAGCACTGTTCCATTGCCTTCCTCACTCCCCTTCATCATTTCTTGAACCTTGAGGCCCTTTTTCCTTCACTCCTCTTCTCCTAAACACTTGAGAGTATGCTAGGTGAGGAAGTGTGAGTGTGAACTTCTGAGTTTCCAGCCTCTGTGTGTTGGTGAGGTTGCTGGCCTTGGGTGGTTTGAGGGTTGGAAGCCATAGTTGTGGCATTTTGAGGTCCAAGTAGTGATCTTTGTGTAGAAAGAACCAACCTTGTGAAGGCATCTTCGTTTGGTGTTAAGTCAGAACCTTGGGAGCTGGTTGTGAGCTCCAAGAGCACCTCCATCTCCTGTTTTGAGCTTTTGGTAAGTTGTTCAACCTTTGATCTTAAGTTTTAATGCTTAAAGTTGATGTCTTGGCCATGTTTAATGAGTAAACAAGAAGGTATAATGAGTATGAATCTAAAATAGATTAAAGATGCATGTTTTAACGTGTACATGTGTTAAAAGTTGAATCTTTGGGTTGGATATTCACGAAATGCAGAAACTGCATTCTGTCGTGAGATATCCGGATATTTGTCGAACAGATATCTGGATATCAGTATCCGGATATGGTATCCGGGTATGCATATCCGGATATGGTATCCGGATATCCATATTCGGATATGGGATCTGGGTATCCGGATATGTTATATCCGGATATGGTCAGTATGATATCCGGATATGGCATATCCGGATATGTCCCTTGTGATATCCGGATATCCTGGGTTTCTCACAGAACAGTAGCCGTGCTGTGTGAACAGTAAGCTATTGGGTGTTTGGGGACCCAAGATTAGGAAGTTGAACTTCTGTAATTAATGGACTAAGTCAGAATCATATGATTAAAGGCTTATGGCTTTGTTGGAAGCCTTAAGACGTAAAACGTAAAGGAAAGGCGTAGTCTTTAAGTTGTATGCTTGCAATGCATAAATATTGATGTATTATTGGTCCATATCAGATTGTGATACTGCTGTGTTTGGACGTAAGAGTGGTTGGACTCTTGGCTTGGATAGCTAGCTTGCAAGGTAAGCTTTCGTGTCCTCGGTTTAGCCATTTTGTTGTTCCACCATGTCCCATGGGGATGTGGTTTATGCATGTCGTGTTACATGCTTTGATGTTTTGGAAATGCTGTTAAGCTAATATATGCAATGAGCTTTTATGATATGCATGTGGTGTCCACCTATACGGTAAGCCTGAGTATGTAGTACATACAAGATGGTGAGGCTGTGGGTGAGGTGCAAGAGGTGTTCCTTGTACTCATGTAGGTATAGACGTATTCCTGCATTTCTCTGGCCAGTAGATTTGATAAACACACATGGCATGATTAATTGCTGCATCGCATAGTTTTGGAACTTATATTGTAAATACTGTTTTTGAACTTATATTACACATGTAAGTGAGCTTGGGGTGGAAGATCCTTGAGGACCCCTTGTCTTACTGAGATTTCTTGTTTAGAGATCTCACCCCACGTTTGGGGACGCTTATTTCAGGATCAGGTAATGTTGAGGGCTCAGGTGGCAGGAGGCCAGAGCTGAGTTGATATTATGATATGCTGTCATGCTGGATGTTGACTGCTGTTTATGTTCTCCAGCTTTGATTATGATATTATGCTGAGACTGTTGTTGGGCATTGTGCCTTATTTGGTGAGCATGGGGTTTGTCCATGCCACATGGTTTTGTTATTGTCTTTTAATTTGATGTTGTAATTAAAGTGTCAGGATTTTGACCTAGGCTACGTGTTGTAGTCCTGTGGCTTTAGATACTCACTTATCATTTATATATGAGGTATTCCAGTTAGTTGTCTTGCAATTTACATACAGGCAGTATTTTATGAAATTGATTAAAGTAATCAAGTTGGCTAAGGTTGATGACGTCATAATTGAATTAAAGAAAAAGTTATTCCGCATTTTAATTAAGCGTGGCTTAATACGATAGTATGTTAACAATCCGGGTTAACACGGGCTGTTACATTTTATGGTATCAGAGCACTTTCTAGGGAAAAGCCTGTATGTATTGCAATAACTTAGGATGTTTCGTTGCGTGTCTACTTTGCGTTCTCTCAGATTGGTGTGTGTTATGATAATGCATATGTGACCACATGGCGTGGGCCTGATCAACTCATTCTTTGTGTAACTTGTGCAGAGTCATGGTGCCACCAAGGAGGAACCCTAGTACGAGCGAGGATCAATCGGATCTTATCCTGGCTGCTTTGGCTGAGATGCAAGCGGCTCGACTAGCCGACCAGGAAGCCACGAGGTTGGCAAACCAGGCGATGCTGGACGTTATTCGAGATGCGAACCGGCGAGCCACGACAGAGGTTGTGGAGGAGAACCAGATGGCCAACATGACTATGATGAGGGTCATGTTGGAGGAGTTGAGGGCTGGTCCTGCTGCTGGCCAGTGTCCTCCACCACCTCCACCGCCGCCACCGCCGCCTCCACCTCCGCCTAGTCAACAGGAGGACACCCAGAGTCAGATGGGTGAGGGCAGTCACTTGACGGGGGCTATGCAGACCATTCCTGCATTTGCTGAGGATCGTGACGAGATCGATCGCCGGCTGAATGCTTTCCGCAAGCATAAGCCACCTTCTTTCGACGGATCTTATGATCCCATTGCTGCTGCCAGATGGCCACAGGCGCTGGACAAGATCTTCCGGATCATGCAGTGTACCGATCCGCAGAAGCTGTTGTTTGCCACTTACATGCTGGAGGGCGAGGCCCATGAGTGGTGGACCAACCTTTCTCACATCTACGAGATGCAGGGCCGTGTGATGACGTGGCCATTCTTCGAGGAGAGCTTTCTGGGTCAGTACTTTCCATATGACTCTCAGGAAAGGAAGCAGGGAGAATTTGACAGGTTGGTACAGGGCTCGCTGTCTGTCGACGAGTACCTGGCCAAGTTTAATGAGCTGGTCAAGTTCGCTCATTTCCGTATGGCGAGACCGACTCCTATTTTTCTTGCGGCTAAGTTCCGGAGGGGACTTAATGAGGACATTGCTGGACATCTTGTTGATTCTGCTTCGAGAGACTTCGGAGCTTTAGTACAGCAGTGCCGCGACATTGAGGAATATTGCCGGGCGAGTCAGGCCAAGAAGGCCAAGATTGAGGTGCCACAGGGTACCGGCGGTTCCACTCCCTGGAGGAACAAAATTTTTGCAAACAAAGGCAAGGGCAAACAGTTGGCGGCTAAGCAAGCACCAAACCAGTTTAAAAGGACTGCTACTCAGGGGAACGCAGCGAGACCTCCTGCTCCCAGATGCTCGGGATGCGGGAAGTCACACTTTGGGCCGTGTTCTACCGGACAGCTGATATGCTTCCAGTGTGGCAAGGAGGGCCACTATTCCAGAGATTGCCCGACGGTGAGAGTTGCTGCAGTGCAGGCTGTGCCATTGCAGATGGTTCCTACTGGAGCACCAGCAGTGCCACCTACTACGGGGCGAGTATACACACTTGATCGTCAGCAGTCGGACAGAGCTCCGAACCTGGTCAGAGGTACTGTTACCATTGGTGGTTCAGCTGTTGATGTATTGTTTGATTCCGGGGCAACGCATTCTTTTGTTGCTACCCCTATTGCTGTGGGGCTTGAGTTGCCCAGTGATGTGCTTTCTCCACCGATGCGGGTGACCACCGCCACCGGAGAAAAATGTTTGACCTCCACTATTCATCGCGATGTAGCGTTTCAGTGGGATGGCCGTGACTTCTCGGTAGATCTGATAGGATTACCGATGGCCAACCTAGAGATTATTCTGGGCATGGATTGGTTGTCCAGAAACTGTGCATTGATTGATTGCTGTGCCAAGAGAGTGGTGATGTCTCCGGGTGGGTCCACAGCCAGTTCCTCACCGTTCATTTCAGTCCTGCAGGCGAGGAGGGCCTTGAGAGCAGGGGCATTTGGCTATGTCATGTTGGGAGGTTTGGTGAGTGGGACACAGGAGGATCTCACTGGCATTCCTCTGGTGAGGGAATTCCTCGAGGTGTTTCCCGAGGAGATTCCTGAGTTTCCACCGCAGAGGGAGATAGAGTTCTCCATAGATTTATTGCCTGGTGTGGGGCCTATCTCATTAGCTCCATACCGGATGTCGCCACCGGAGTTGGCGGAGCTGAAGAAGCATATCGAGGAGCTTTCAGCAAAAGATTTCATTCGGCCGAGTGTGTCTCCCTGGGGAGCACCGATCATTTTTTGTGAAAAAGAAAGATGGGACCATGCGGTTGTGCACCGACTACAGACAGTTGAACAAGGTGACAATCAAGAACAAGTACCCTCTTCCACGCATTGATGATTTGCTGGATCAGCTTAGGGGTGCTTGCGTGTATTCCAAGATTGATCTCCGGTCCGGTTACCATCAGATACGGGTAAAGCCGGAGGATGTCCCAAAGACAGCGTTTCGCTCAAGGTACGGGCATTATGAGTACTTGGTGATTCCGTTTGGACTCACAAATGCACCCGCAGTGTTCATGGACTACATGAACAGGATCTTCCAGCCGTACCTGGATCAGTTTGTGATCGTCTTCATTGACGACATATTAATTTACTCCAAGACGGAGGAGGAGCATGCTGAGCACTTAAAGATTGTTTTGCAAGTGCTGAAAGAGAAAAAGCTATATGCTAAGCCGTCGAAATGCGAGTTTTGGCTCAAGGCGGTGAAATTTCTGGGTCATGTGATTTTTGCTAAGGTAGTTGCAGTTGATCCTAACAAGATTGAGGCCGTGATGGACTGGGAGAGGCCCAAGACGGTTACAGAAGTGAGAAGCTTCTTGGGTTTGGCCGGGTATTATAGGAGGTTCATTGAGGGATTCTCCAAGATGGTGCTACCGATGACTCGCCTTACCCGAAAGGAGACTCCATTCGTGTGGACACATGAGTGTGAGGAGTGTTTCCAGGAGTTGAAGGAGAGACTGACTACTGCTCCTGTGTTAGTCCTTCCTGATCCTGCGGAACAGTTTGAGTTATACTGCGATGCCTCTGGTAAAGGACTAGGCTGTGTGTTGATGTAGAAAGCGAAAGTTGTTGCCTATGCTTCAAGACAGTTGAAACCTCATGAGGAGAACTACCCGACTCACGACTTGGAGTTGGCAGTCATTGTTTTTGCTTTCAAGATTTGGAGGCATTACCTGTTTGGCATGAAGTTTGCTGTATTCAGTGATCACAAGAGCCTGAAGTATCTGTTTGACCAGAAGGAGTTGAACATGAGACAGCGAAGATGGATAGAGTTCTTGAAGGACTACGACTTTGAGTTGAGGTACCATCCTGGCAAGGCCAATGTGGTAGCCGATGCTTTGAGTCGGAAATCCGTGAGCCTATCCAGCTTGATGATGAGCGACTACGAGGTAATTGAAAAGTTCAGAGACTTGAGAGTGAACTCCTTGTTTGGGGGCGCACTGCTCGAAATGGAAACAGCAGAAGTGATTAATGAGCTGATGGAAAAGATTAAAGAGAGTGCCTTGATTATGTGAAGAACCAGGACGATGTGTCTTGGAACGAGGACGGATTGCTGCTATTTCAGAGGAGGATTGTTATTCCTCGAGGGTCATTGACCGAAGAGGTTATGGCAGAGGCTCATAAGGGCCGATTTACTATCCACCCTGGTGCCACAAAAATGTACCAGGACTTAAAGAGAAATTTTTGGTGGCCGGGCATGAAGAAGGACATAGCGGTCTATGTGTCCAAGTGCCTTATATGTCAGAAAGTGAAGATAGAGCACCAGAAACCGTCTGGTAAACTTCAACCTCTTGAAATTCCACAGTGGAAGTGGGAGAGTATTTCCATGGACTTCGTGGTGGGATTGCCTAAAACTCAGGCTGGTTGTGACTCTATTTGGGTCATAGTGGACAGATTGACCAAGTCTGCCCATTTTCTTCCAGTGAAGGTGAGCTTCACTACAGAGCAGTTGGCCAAGCTATATGTCCGCGAGATTGTGAGGCTTCACGGGGTGCCCGAGAGTATCATCAGTGATAGGGACTCGAAGTTCATATCTCGGTTCTGGGAGGCGCTGCATGAGGCTTTTGGTACGTAGTTGAGATTGAGTACCGCCTATCACCCTCAGACTGACGGTCAGACTGAGCGGACCATCCAGACATTGGAGGACATGTTGAGAGCTTGCACGCTGGAGCAGGGCTCTGCATGGGATAGGTACCTTCCGTTGGTAGAATTCTCGTACAACAACAGTTTTCATGCTAGTCTGGGCATGGCACCCTACGAGGCGCTGTATGGTAGGAGGTGTCGGACTCCTACCTGCTGGTCTGAGGTTGGAGATAAAGAGCTATTTGGCTTGGACTTTGTCCAAGATACTACCCAGCAGATCCAGCTGATCAGGGAAAAGTTGATTCAGGCGCAGAATCGCCAGAAAAGCTACTATGATGTCAAGCATCGACCACTAGAGTTCAGTGAGGGTGAGCACGTGTTTGTGAAACTTTCACCTGTCACCGGTGTTGGACGGGCACTCGGAGTGAGGAAGTTGAGCCCTCGGTTCATTGGGCCCTACCGGATCCTTGGTAGAGTAGGACCTGTTGCCTATCGACTTGCCTTACCTCCGAACTTAGCCAACATCCACGACGTGTTTCACGTGTCTCAGCTTCGGAAGTACGTGGCGGATCCTTCGCACGTGGTGCAGCCGGATGATGTGGAGGTTCGGGAGAACCTAAAGACTCCCGTCGGACCACTCAAGATTCTCGATCGAGGCGAGAAACAGCTCAGGAGCAAGATCATTCTGATGGTCAAGGTGCAGTGGGCTGGACGTAGTCCCGAGGAGTGCACGTGGGAGCGAGAGGGTGAGCTTCTCCGACAGTATCCCGACTTTCGAAACAGATATGTTTCTGATTTTGAGGACAAAATCCTTAAAAGGTGGGGTGAATGTAAGAACCCGCACCGCTAATTAAGGTAATTAGTGAATTAATTATGATAATTAGGAAATAATTCCATAATTGACCCTAATAATTATTATGAGGCTTTAATAATTACAATTAGTGGGTAAAAATGCTGAAAGTCGCTTTTCGGAAGAAAAGCGCAGATACCGGTTCTGCTACCCGGTATAAATGCGTACCGGAAAAGTATCCCGGAAAATTATAACGAATGCATGATAATTACTAGAATATTATGTAGGACTTGTAAAACAAGTTTCAAGTCAAAATAACGTAATCTGATGCCAGAACTGATACTGGCTATGGAAAAGCGCGTACCGGAAAGGTGCTCCGAAAAATAAAATAAAAATATGACAAATCTTAGAAAAATGTGTAGGTCTAGATTCCAAAGTTTGGGATCAAGATCTTTTACTTTTCTATTAAGGCTAATACTGCGCGTATGTGGCCTTGTGCCTATAAATAGACACATTAGGGCACAAAACCCTAGGCACACTCATTTTGTACGTGGGAGGCTGCTATTTCTGAGTGTGAGCACTGTTCCATTGCCTTCCTCACTCCCCTTCATCATTTCTTGAACCTTGAGGCCCTTTTTCCTTCAATCCTCTTCTCCTAAACACTTGAGAGCATGCTAGGTGAGGAAGTGTGAGTGTGAACTTCTGAGTTTCCAGCCTCTGTGTGTTGGTGAGGTTGCTGGCCTTGGGTGGTTTGAGGGTTGGAAGCCATAGTTGTGGCATTTTGAGGTCCAAGTAGTGATCTTTGTGTAGAAAGAACCAACCTTGTGAAGGCATCTTCGTTTGATGTTAAGTCAGAACCTTGGGAGCTGGTTGTGAGCTCCAAGAGCACCTCCATCTCCTGTTTTGAGATTTTGGTAAGTTGTTCAACCTTTGATCTTAAGTTTTGATGCTTAAAGTTGATGTCTTGGCCATGTTTAATGAGTAAACAAGAAGGTATAATGAGTATGAACCTAAAATAGATTAAAGATGCATGCTTTAACGTGTACATGTGTTAAAAGTTGAATCTTTGGGTTGGATATTCACGAAATGCAGAAACTGCATTCTGTCATGAGATATCCGGATATTTGTCGAACAGATATCCGGATATCAGTATCCGGATATGGTATCCGGATATGGTATCCGGATATCCATATTCGGATATGGGATCTGGGTATCCGGATATGTTATATCCGGATATGGTCAGTATGATATCTGGATATGGCATATCCGGATATGTCCCTTGTGATATCCGGATATCCTGGGTTTCTCACAGAACAGTAGCCGTGCTGTGTGAACAGTAAGCTATTGGGTGTTTGGAGACCCAAGATTAGGAAGTTGAACTTCTGTAATTAATGGACTAAGTCAGAATCATATGATTAAAGGCTTATGGCTTTGTTGGAAGCCTTAAGACGTAAAACGTAAAGGAAAGGCGTAGTCTTTAAGTTGTATGCTTGCAATGCATAAATATTGATGTATTATTGGTCCATATCAGATTGTGATACTGCTGTGTTTGGACGTAAGAGTGGTTGGACTCTTGGCTTGGATAGCTAGCTTGCAAGGTAAGCTTTCGTGTCCTCGGTTTAGCCATTTTGTTGTTCCACCATGTCCCATGGGGATGTGGTTTATGCATGTCGTGTTACATGCTTTGATGTTTTGGAAATGCTGTTAAGCTAATATATGCAATGAGCTTTTATGATATGCATGTGGTGTCCACCTATACGGTAAGCCTGAGTATGTAGTACATACAAGATGGTGAGGCTGTGGGTGAGGTGCAAGCGGTGTTCCTTGTACTCATGTAGGTATAGACGTATTCCTGCATTTCTCTGGCCAGTAGATTTGATAAACACACATGGCATGATTAATTGCTGCATCGCATAGTTTGGAACTTATATTGTAAATACTGTTTTTGAACTTATATTACACATGTAAGTGAGCTTGGGGTGGAAGATCCTTGAGGACCCCTTGTCTTACTGAGATTTCTTGTTTAGAGATCTCACCCCACGTTTGGGGACACTTATTTCAGGATCAGGTAATGTTGAGGGCTCAGGTGGCAGGATGCCAGAGCTGAGTTGATATTATGATATGCTGTCATGCTGGATGTTGACTGTTGTTTATGTTTTCCCGCTTTGATTATGATATTATGTTGAGACTGTTGTTGGGCGTTGTGCCTTATTTGGTGAGCATGGGGTTTGTCCATGCCACATGGTTTTGTTATTGTCTTTTAATTTCATGTTGTAATTAAAGTGTCAGGATTTTGACCCAGGCTACGTGTTGTAGTCCTGTGGCTTTAGATACTCACTTATCATTTATATATGAGGTATTCCAGTTAGTTGTCTTGCAATTTACATACAGGCAGTATTTTATGAAATTGATTAAAGTAATCATGTTGGCTAAGGTTAATGACGTCATAATTGAATTAAAGAAAAAGTTATTCCGCATTTTAATTAAGCGTGGCTTAATACGATAGTATGTTAACAATCCGGGTTAACACGGGCTGTTACAGTTACTCTGTCCGATTTTCGTTTACGCCTTATGAGAATTAAAAGAAAAAGTTAGCTCGTATTTCCGTAAGTTAAGTCTTTCGTTGTTCTGTTTTATCATATGCATGTTAATTGAACCGGCTCGAGACGGGGATGTTACAATTTTCGAGGATTAGCTCTCAGGAAATGATTTTTTTCATTTCTTTGTTGAAATCTGATGCATTACACATGCTTTTCACTTTATTTCTTTTTTGTCTCAAAAACAAAGTGGTAAGGTCTTAGGTTCAATTTCATATATTGAAAGAAAAAAAAAGTCAACTAAACTAAACAGTAGAAATGGAATGATACAACTTTCAATCATATTTTAATTCCATGAAATTTGATTCCACCCACCAAACTTTATTTTCTTATTCTGATATCTAGAGTTTGAGAGAAATATAACTCAACTGTTACCAGGCTCAAATCATATTGTGCCCACTGTAACTTAATGTTTTATTCTTTCAGTCAATTAGTTTGTTATATTCTTCAGTTAGTTAGTTAAGCTAATAGCTTCTAGAGTTAGTTCAATATAAAAGCTCTTACTCTTCTGTACAGATATTAATTCATTCAATATACAGATTTCAATCTTTCTTCCTTGTTGGTTCTTGCATGGTGGTTTCAAGATCATAAGATGGTATCAGATTACATTTTTTGCTAATCTTGTTGTTCGCATCTCTGATTCTCTGTTTCATTTATGATCTTCTCTTCTTCGTTTTTCTTTTTCTTTGGATTCATATTCATGGCGAATCCGGACAATGTCCTTCCTGATTTCTATACAAATCCTGGAAATCCTTATTTCTTGCATCCAAGCGAAAGTCCTGGCTTGGTGCTTGTCTCACCTCCTCTTGATGAGAGGAATTATCACTCTTGGGCCAGATCTATGACCATGGCTTTATTGAGCAAAAACAAAATCGGTTTTATTGATGGCACACTTCCACCACCACCAGAACAAGATCCTTCCTTTCATGCATGGCAACACTGCAACATGATCGTTTTATCATGGATTCATCGGTCCATAAACAACTCCATTGCAAAATCGATTCTTTGGATAGATCGAGCCAGTGATGCATGGGCTGATCTTCGCGGCAGGTTCTCTCAATCTGATATCTTGCGCATCTCAGATTTACAAGAAGAAATGTATCACATGCAACAAGGTGACAGGTCCGTAACTGAGTATTACACGCAAATGAAAATAATGTGGGATGAACTTGATAATCTTAAGCCACTGCCTGTGTGTAGCTGTGTCAATCAGTGTTTGTGTGGAGGTTATACCTTGATGAGAACCTACAGAGACCGAGATCAGGTTGTTAGGTTTCTCTAAGGTTTTAATGAGCAATATGCTCATGTGCGTTCCCAAGTTATGATGATGGATCCTTTTCCAAGCTTAATCCGAGTCTTGTCTTTAATAGTCCAGCAAGAGAGACAAATGCAAAGTGGTTTTTTGGCTGATGAAAACGGTGACACCAAAGCTTTTAACAGTTTTTCAGATAGTCAGCAACGCACGAATTTTGGAAGAGGCAGGGGTCATAACACTCCTGCATATCTCAGTAAGGGGCGTGTTCCAAGTAAGGTGTGCACTTACTGTGGAAAGCCCAATCACACTATTGACACCTGTTACCAGAAGCATGGTTACCCTCTTGGTTTTAAGTCCAAGGGTCCCAAAGCAAATTTTGTGTCTCAAGATAATGTTGATCCTACTAAAGGAGTTGAAAACCAAGATGGACTGATTACTATTTCTCAAGAGGAATATCAGAATTTGGTTCAAGGCGTACATTTGGGTCCTTCAAATGAAGCCACTCCACTTAGCTCCACGAATTTATTTCACACTACTGCCATGAATGCCAACACCTCCTCTATGACCGGTACAATCTCATCCAGATGGCTCCTTGACACAGGAGCCAGTGACCATATTAGTTGTTCATCATCACATTTTTCCAAGCTTTTCAAAATCAATCCTATTTCCATAACCCTACTTGATGGATCTCACACTATTGCACATTCGGCTGGTACTGTTATTTTCTCTTCTACTTTAACATTACTTGATGTTCTATTTGTGCCTTCATTTCATGTCAATTTGGTGTCAGTTACCAAATTACTTAAAACTATTTCTTGTTACCGAATCTTTCGTGATTCTTATTGTCTTATCAAATAGATGAATACCAATGCGATGATTAGTTCAGCTGATCAAACTGATGGGTTATATGTGATGAAGTCTACAAGTTCTCATTCTACCAAAGCACCAATAATGACAGCAGCTCAAACAACTCTGCTTTCACTGTCTTTCCTTATTCTGTTAATAATATTGATGCTTCCATGTTATGGCATCATAGACTAAGCCATGTATCTCCCCATACTTTGAAACATATGGCAATAAAACTTCCTTTTATTTCTTCTAAGGACATATCCCCTTGTGATACTTGTCATTTTGCAAAACAACACAAATTGCCTTACCCGATTAGTAATACCAAAACCTCTTTTGTTTTTCAGTTAATCCATGTAGATATTTGGGGACCTTATTCCATCCCTTCTGTTCATGGCCAAAGGTAATTCCTCACTATTGTTGAGGATTTTTCACGTTTTACATGGGCTTTACTAATTAAATCAAAAGCTGATGTCAAACAGTCTTTGAAAAGTTTCATTTCCATGGTCCAGACTCAATTTAACATTACTGTCAAATGCATTCGATCTGATAATGGTATTGAATTTGCTATGACTTCTTTCTATAGAGAAAATGGAATACTTCACCAAAGGAGTTGTGTGGAGAACCCCCAACAAAATTATGTTGTTGAAAGAAAACACCAACACATTTTAAATGTGGCTAGAGCCCTTATCTTTCAATCCAAGCTACCTTTACCTTTTTGGTCATATGCCATAACCCATGCCATACATATAATCAATAGAACCACTACTCCCTTACTCAATAACCTCACCCCATATGACATCCTTTATAACCAACCTCCTATATTGCTACACCTTAAAGTCTTTGGATGCTTATCATATGCATCAACCTTTTTGTCTAATAGAACCAAATTCTCCTCAAGGGCTCATAAAACTATATTTTTGGGATATCAAGAAGTTGTCAAAGGGTACATCCTTCTTGATCTAAACACTAGAAAGAATTTTATATCCCGAAATGTTATTTTCTTTGAAAATGAATTTCCCTTTGCTACTAAACCACTCCAATCAGATTCACAATCTGTTTATAATTTTGTTCCTGTTAATCCAGATCCACATGATACTGCCCTCATGCCATATCCACATGACATTGTTCCCACCCAACCTCCTGTCATCCCATGACACAGCTTCCCCTGACAACACCACCAATTTACTACCAACCAACCCTACTGATCCTACCATACCAGCTGCACCTGTTTCCACCCGAAGGTCAAAGAGAATGAGTAGACAGCCCTCATACTTGCAAGACTATCATTGTAACTTATCAGCTACATCATCTAATCCAAATCATTCAGGTATTGCTTCTCCTATTATCCCCCATCCTCTTTCTTCTGTTTTGACTTATGACAAATGTTCCACTCCCTACAAAAATTCCTGTTGCAATATTACCACACACAAAGAACCAACCACTTATACACAGGCTTCCAAACATGAATGTTGGCGTAAGGCAATGCAGGCAGAAATTTCAGCTCTTGAACAAAACAATACTTGGAGTCTTGTGCCACTTCCTCCTGGCAAGAACTATAGTTGTCAATAGCGGTGCTAAACCGCTACAATAGCGGGTAGCGGCGGCCGGCCACCACAACTTGCGACGCGACGTGATGCCGGCCGGTAGCGGACGTGGCGAGGTAGCGTAGCAGCACTCACAGCCGGAGAAGATGACGCTACAGGGACGCTATGGGAAAAAGAGGACCTTTTTTTTTATTTTGCTGCTCCACGCAAAACGACATCGTTTTTCCTTTAAAATGGGGGTATTTCTGTCAAGAGAAAAAGTTTATTATTAAGTCACAAATAAGAGACCCATTTCCACCACATAACACGCAGGAAAGGAGAAAGAAAATGTGGCGTTGTGGCACCAAAGGAGAATGATGGAGTTGCAGAGAACGACATAGACAGCTTCGAAGGGGTTTTTTTTTCCGTTCCTTCCTTCTTCCACTCTTCTCCGGCTAGAGAGCTTCTATTTTCGAGTAAGCTCTCAACATTTTGAGGCTTCTTTGTTCCTTCCTCCTTTCACTCTTCACTCATTCTTTTATCTTCACTACCCATTCTTCTTCTCTCTTTTCTTTTTTTACTTATTCTTTTTTGCTTATTTTTTTTTTTTGGTACTTCTGGTTTTATTTTTACTTATTCTTTCTTGTATTTCCGGTAAGGTGTCACCTCTGGTTTTATTTATTTTGCTTATTTTTAATTGGGTAGGCTACGTACGTTGCAATTTTTTTTAATATACGATGCTATTTTTTGTGTGTATATAAATACTCATATTTATATGTTTTAATAAATAAATAAAAAATACTCAACCAGAACACTGTGTATAAAAAGAAAAAGGATTTTTTGTGTGTGTATAAATACTCATATTTGTTTTCTGTGTATTTAATGTGTGTATAAATACTCATATTTATATGTTTGAATATATGTTTATTTTGTGTATAAATACTCATGTTTTATGTGTGTATAAACAGCCTTGATAAATAAGAATTTTTTTTTTGTTTGAACTTTGAACCTTAATTGTTTCAATAATTCAGTTAACTCCATGGCTAGTGCATCTTCTGTTGATGCATCACCTTCGGTTCCACAACAGAACACTGCACCTTGTGGTTTGTTTAAACCCACTGGAGATAACATTGATATTGCATGGCAATGGAATAGCTTGAAGGACCCCAATAACAGGAGATTCGTAACTTGTGATTATTGCCTGCAAACTACATAGGGAGGAATAACTAGAGCCAAAAGACATCAGATTGGTTTGAGAGGAGATGTTTAGGCGTGTAGAAAATTTTTAGCTGATGTTAAAAAAATACTGAATGATGCATATATGCTGAAAAAGATGCTAATATGGTTGATCTTGATGTCAATCAAGATGATAATGTAGAAGAGCTGGTTGAAATCCATAATATCAAAACTGGAAAAAGAGCTGGAAGTGATGTCTCTACCATTGCTACAAAAGGCTGTGAAACGTCCTTTAGATTTGCATTTTTTTAAAAGGCCTAGCATAAAGTTGGGCAAAAAGCAAACAAGCATAAATAATGCTTGTGACAAAGAGGCAAGGGCAAGAACCATTCAGTACATAGAAAGATTCTTGTGTACAAATGGAATACCTTTTAATGTTGTACGCTCAAGAAGCTTTAAGCTAATGATTGAGGCTGTTGGAAACTATGGTCCACATTTGAAGCCACCAAGCTACCATGAGTGCAGAGTTCCTCTTCTTAAAGGTAAAAACCTTAGGAACATGTTCATTTCTGAGGATTGGGAGAATTCCAAGGCAGCCAAAGACCCCAAGGGGAAAGTGGCAAGAAGGACTGTACTTATGCCTGCCTTTTGGAATGATGTTTTTTTCTCAGTTAAGGTTATGGGGCCTCTTGTGCGTGTGTTTAGACTTGTTGACAATGAGAAAAAACCTGCAATGGGCTATATTCACTCCTTATTCAAACACCTCAATCAATAAACCACTCCTTCTGTGTGCATTGATCATGCCTGATCCATCCGAGTGTCTCTGATGTTTGAAATGACATCTGAAAACCACATCCATGGTTAAAAATTGAAAGGATAATTAGCCAATTGATAAATTTAACTGTTTGTTTAGAATGAAATTTGTGTGAATAATATCCGATGAGAGATTCTTGTATATAAACAATAAATGGCCTAAATGTAAATCATGATATAAAAAAATGTGTGAAGTGTAGAACAAAAGATATGCAGTTTATTAATGTGTAATGTGAAGAACTTCTCATTTTGTACAATAATGGACCATGTCAACTTAAGGCTAAAATCAATTCAAAGCACTTAGATTTGTGATGGGATCCTTTTTAGCAAAAAGGTTAAGCTTATAGAAAGGAAAATAAAATAGTGCAGGAGGTAAATCTGATGCCTTTCTATTCAAAATATCCAACTTAAATAGCATTTACAAAGAGGAGTTGTAACTGCAGGAAATGGAACGTGGTCACAAGATAACTGTTACATAAAATTTAATATAAAATAAAAGAGAAATGGGAAGTTAAAAACAGTAATGGGAAGTTAATGCAAATAAAACAATAATGGGAAGTTAAGGCTGACAACGTGGGACAAATTGAAGACCATTTCTCTAGCCATTATTGCTGCCCATGTCATGCACATAATCAGACAAGTAGGAAGGTATCTTTCGTGTACGAGGTGCTAGTGAAGTAGTTGGGTTTGTATCATCCCCCCCTTCATCAAGATGAACCTTGTCCCCAAGGTTTTCAATGTCATCATCAGGAAGTGCCAGGTTGGTTGCTGTAGTGTTGTCACCATGAAATGCTTTGAGTAAGGAAACATGAAAAATGGGATGTATACGAGAAGTAGAGGGGAGGGACAACTTATAAGCAACAGGACCAATTTTAGCAATAATTTGGAATGGACCATAGTACCGCCTGGATAGTTTATATGTCCTACGTTGGGCAACAGATTGTTGTCGATAAGAATGTAGTTTAACAAGGACCCAACTGCCAACATCATATTGACGATCTGTGCGTTTGCTGTCAGCAAAGGATTTCATACGTTGTTGAGCACGTTGCAAGTTGCTTTTGAGGGTACGCAGCAGTATGTCACGCTGACGGAGCAAGTGATCCACCTCCGGATTTTGAGTGCCTCCTGAAATGTAGTCTGATATTGCCGGTGGAAGGCGTCCATAAAGTGCTTCAAATGGACTCATTTTAGCAGAAGAGTGGAAAGTGGTATTATACCAATATTCAGCCCAATGGATTAATTTTGACCAAGTGGAGGGATTGTCCATGGTAAGGCATCTGAGATATTGTTCCAGGCAGCGATTCACGACCTCGGACTGACCGTCGGTTTGAGGGTGATAGGCAGTGCTCATAAGGAGTTTAGTGCCCTGTTGCTTGAAAAGTTCTTGCCAGAATGAACTGAGGAATAAGGAGCCTCTGTCTGTGATAATACTTCGAGGAATGCCATGTAACTTAGCAACATGTTGAATGTAGGCAGTTGCTGCAGATTGAGCTGTGAAGCTTGTAGGCAATGGGACAAAGTGGGCATATTTGGAAAGGCGGTCAACCACTACCATAATCGATGTCTTGCCTTGGGATGGTGGGAGACCCACAATAAAGTCCATGGTAATGTCTTCCCAAACACGATTGGGAATGGGGAGGGGTTGGAGTAGTCCTTGAGGTGAAGAAGTGGTGTACTTAGTTTGCTGGCAGATAATGCAATGACGAACCCATCGTTTGATATCAACTTTCATATTTGGCCAGTAAAAGTTCTGGGTCATGCGCTTAAGTGTTCGATAGAAGCCGGAATGCCCACCAACAGGGGTGCAATGAAGTTCATCGAACATCTCTTTGCAAAGACTAGATTTGGCTGGGATGTAAAGCCTGTTCTTATAAAACAAAAGACCATTAGAATAATGAAAATGAGGAAAGGAGGTGGGGTTCTTACGCAGTGCAGCAATGATTTCCAAGGACTTGTCATCTGTTTCAAGAAGTTGCTGAATGCGTGTAGCAATGGCAGGGACCGGGATGGAAAGAGCAAGAAGGGTGTTGGGACCAGTGTTGCCAAAGCTTCGGGATAATCCATCTGCGGCTATATTCTGTTTGCCGGGTCTATAGATGATCTTATATTGAAATCCCATGAGCTTGTAAAGCCATTTTTCCTGTTCTGGTGTGTGAATGGTCTGACTGAGGAGGTGTTGAAGGCTGTAATGGTCTGTCCTAATCAGGAATTCACGTCCTAAGAGATAGTGACGCCATTTGTGCACTACCTCAGTTATAGCAAAAAGTTCTCGAACGTAGGTTGAAGCAGAACGAACGCGTGGGGAGAACAACTTGCTGTAGTAAGCTAGAGGATGGCTGTGCTGGGTTAGGACAGCACCCATAGCTTCACCGGAGGCATCAGTTTCAATGCAGAATTGGGCTGAGAAATCTGGTAGTTGCAGCACCGGGGTAGAGGATAAAGCCTTCTTGAGTTTGCAGAATGCATCATCTTGAGCCTCTATCCAGTGAAAAGAATTCTTGCACAGTAAGGAGGTGAGAGGAGAAGCCAAAGAAGCATAATTCTTAATGAAGCGCCGGTAGTATCCGGCCAAGCCCAGGAAAGCGCGAAGGTCAGTGATGGTGTGAGGGACATGCCAATCCACGATTGCTTCAATCTTGGAAGGATCGACAGCAACACCATTGACAGAGATGATGTGACCAAGGTATTGGATGGTGTGCTGGCCGAATGAGAATTTAGTGACCTTGATGTGTAATTTATTTTGGTCCAAAGTTGAGAAAACAGCCCGTAAGTGAGCCAAATGTGTCTCCCAATCACAGCTATAAATCAATATGTCGTCAAAAAAGACGAGTACAAAACGACGCAAATATGGTGCAAAAATGGAGTTCATGGTGGCTTGAAATGTAGAAGGCGCGTTACACAGGCCAAATGGCATAACCTTGAACTCGTAGTGACCTTCGTGAGTACGAAAGGCAGTGGCTGGGATGGAATCTGGGTGCATCCGTATTTGGTGAAAACCGGACCGCAGGTCAAGTTTGGTGAAGAATTGAGAGCCCCGAAGTTCATCAAAAAGTTCATCAATGGTGGGGATAGGGAAGCGGTCGCAAATTGTAATTGCGTTCAATGCGCGAAAGTCTACGCAGAAGCGCCAAGTGCCATCTTTCTTGCGCACAAGAAGGACAGGGGAGCTAAAAGGGCTGAGGCTCGGTTGGATGAGGCCATCTTGAAGCATAGTGCGAACTTGCCGCTCAATTTCTTGTTTTTGGAAGTAAGGGTAGCGGTATGGTTTAACATTGACAGATTTGGCTTCGGGTGGTAAGAGAATGCGATGGTCTTGGGTTCGGGAAGGAGGAAGGCCATGAGGTGGTTCAAGGAGATGTTGGTATTGTTGTAGGATTGGGTTAATGTCTGGTGGGATTGTAAGAGGGGTAGAGATACTGGTGGTGATCTGAAGGTGATAAAGGGTGGCGATGGAGGAGGTGGCCAATTGGCGTTTGATAGTGGAGGAGTTGATTGGAGTGGAAGTAGGGGGAATGAAGCCATGTAGTATCACTGGTTCTGTGTTGATGGTAAATGACAAGGTGAGGAGGCGGTAGTCAAAGGTGACAGGACTCAATTGGCGTAACCATTGTGCTCCCAAGACAATATCGGCACCATGTAACGGTAGGACAAACAAGTCAATGGGGAAAATGTGGTTAGCAAGGTGGACAGGGACAGCAAGACATATTCCTGAGCACTGGAGTGTATCACCATTTCCAACAGTTACATGGAATGAGTTGGTGGTTTGAATAGGTAGGTGAAGATGATGGGCAATGCGCTCTTGAATGAAATTATGGGTGGAGCCGCCATCCACTAACACTTGAACACTAGTGCCGTTGATGGAACCTTGGAGGCGAAGTGTACGTGGGGAGTCCTGTCCAGCAAATGCATGAAGGGAGATATCAGGTATATCTGTAGAAATGGTGGGTGTAGGGTCAATTTGGGTTTCAGGGTCGATGAGGTCGATAGGTATGTCAGGGATATCTTCCAGAAGAAGAAGTTTGGCAGGTGTTTTACATTTGTGGCCGCGAGAGAATTGTTCGTCACAGTTAAAGCAAAGTCCTTGCTCTCTGCGACTTTTCATTTCCTCTGGTGTAAGACGTCTGACACCTGGTGGTAGAGAGGGTGTGGTCATTGAAGGGGTGTTTGTGTGGGTTGATGTATTGGGTGCGGGCAGTGTTTTGGAATGGAAAGAGGTGTTGGTATATTTGTGTGGGTTGTCTGCTAGTTTCTCCTCTTGGAGCCTTGCAAGGCCTTGTGCTTGGAAAATAGTGGTGGGTTGTAAGGATTGGACTTCTCTATGTATGGTTGGCTTGAGACCGGAAATAAAATTATGAAGGAGGAAATCAGTTGGTAGGTTAGAGGTGTGATTGGCTAAAGACTCATACGCTGTTATATAAGCAGCGACAGAGGATGTCTGTTGAAGTTTGGCTAAGGAGCCCATGTGGTCAGTGTATGGTGAGTCTCCAAAACGGGTTTCTAAGGCTGTTGTGAAGGCTGGCCAGTCAAGAAAAGGAGAATGAGAGTGCATCCATTGGAACCATGCTAGTGCAGGACCATCCATATGGAAGGATGCGATTTGAAGGCGTTGTGGAGGTGAGGTATTGTGAAAATCAAAAAATTGTGTGGCTTTAAAGAGCCAGCCAGAGGGATTAGTGCCATTGAATCGTGGGAAATCAAGCTTAAAAGGACGAGGTTGGAGGACAGGGGAAAAGTGTGGAGTTGAGGTATTGGCAGTATTGTTGAGACTCAATAGTTGATCAATGCGACCTGTTAAGGTTGTAAGGGTGGTTTGGACTTCGTTGAGGCGGTTCACTGTTTGATTAGATTGTTCTGTTAGTGCAGAAATTTGTGTGGATGTTTTGGAAGAGGACTCACGAAGCTGAGTAATTTGGGATATGGCTTGGGTAGAGTTTTCAAACAATTTTTGGATTTGGGTAGCATGCTTTTCTTGTGTTTCTTCTAACTTTCGAAACCGTGTTCCTTCTGCCATTGGAGGGGAGTGTGCTCAATGAAAGCACCAAAATGATGGGATCCTTTTTAGCAAAAAGGTTAAGCTTATAGAAAGGAAAATAAAATAGTGCAGGAGGTAAATCTGATGCCTTTCTATTCAAAATATCCAACTTAAATAGCATTTACAAAGAGGAGTTGTAACTGCAGGAAATGGAACGTGGTCACAAGATAACTATTACATAAAATTTAATATAAAATAAAACAGAAATGGGAAGTTAAAAACAGTAATGGGAAGTTAATGCAAATAAAACAATAATGGGAAGTTAAGGCTGACAACGTGTGACAAATTGAAGACCATTTCTCTAGCCATTATTGCTGCCCATGTCATGCACATAATCAGACAAGTAGGAAGGTATCTTTCGTGTACGAGATGCTAGTGAAGTAGTTGGGTTTGTATCATTTTGCAACTTTGTATAGGTGCAAAACTCATTTTCAAATAAGAATGGCTCTTCCTGGAATGGTTTTAGTCTTGATTCAGTGAGTGTGTGAATAAAGACCCGTATGAGAATATCTCCATCACGTGGCAATTTCTTAGGAATACTTCACCATTGAAGAAACTTTTCAGCTTGAGAAACGCTGTGCAACAAAAACTATAATATAATTAAATTTAAATAATATAATGACAAAAATGTAATAATTTAAAAATACTTTAGCTACAAAAAAAACTTAAAATCAAACAATTAAACTTGATTTGGTGGGGTGCGCCAGCCCATGCAGTAGTGCAAAACATGGGCGACACTTGAGAGCCCCAGTAGCAAGCTACTGTAATGGTCCCTCCCCCTTAAAATATTAATTTAATATCATGTGAACCAATGGTCCACGTATCAGATATTAAACTGATAAGAACAGATACTACACTTGATCTTAGCCAAAAGGCCGAGAAAGGTATGCTTTGAAATGTGCCTCGCTGTTGTTTTTATACCTGTTATGAGCTCTGCTTCATTTCTGACTGGAAGAGGTGGGACTCTTATACAGCAACCCAAAATGATAAAAGTTCAAAACTCGCTGCTTTGTTGCTTTCCTTAAGTTTGTACTTTTGATTATGTTTGAGATCTTGATGTTGTTTTCATTTTTTTATTTCCATTGTGCTTAACAGATTGGAAATGTAGTCATTTTAGATGATAGAGTAAGCGCGTTTATTATGTAGTTTTATGCATGGTTATTTCTGCAAAGTAATTTAAGTAGAAGTAGATGTTATTAATTAGTTAGCTATAAATTACATAACTCATCTTGATTTTGATGGATACTCCCATGGCAATTCACCAAGGATGGTTGTTACGATGCACAAGGTTGGAGGCAAAAGCTCACTAGATTTGGTAGATTGCTCAATGTAAGATACTGTAGTTGAGAAAATGTAGTGATGATATCTATTTTCCCCTCCGTTTTGCTAATAACAACTTCTAGCGTGCTGCAGTTAATAATGCTGATTCTCTTGAGGGATGGCCACTCTAAAGAACATGCCTCTTGGGAGATGTTGGCATGATCACTAGATAATGAATTCTCAGGTAGCTTAGTGAATTTGATTGAACCCGTTTCTTTGTGCTTCTAAAAAAAAGTAATTTTTATATCTTCTTTATTTTAAAAGTATTTTTTGTAAAAGTTAAAACTATTTATATTTTTATAAAGAGAAAAAAGTTTCCGATATATCTATATATATTCTAAAGCAAAACCATTTGTTGGAAATTTTGCTGACGTGTCCTCTTCTCATGCAATCTCAGATTTATGTTCACAATGCTCATTTAAATTTTTTTCCTCTTATAGAAACTTTTTCCATTAAAATAAATTCATTTTAAATTAATTTTAATTAAAAGCATAATTAATTCATTTTGGTGAAAAATGGTGCAGCTTTTATGTCAGCTCACTTTTTCAATGCAACTAAATCTCACTTCCTTTAAATTATTTTGAAAGTTGTTCCTTATTTGAAAGTTGAAAAGTTTTTTAAAATTGTGCCTTATGATGGTACTTCTCAAATAATGCATTGAGTTTTTTGTATAAACAGGGAATTGTTGCTTCTTCTTCATTTTTTTTTTCTTTCTGTTCATGTCTGTGTTTTTTCTTTTCTTTTCTTTCTATTCATGTGTCTAGGAATTATTCTATTGGTATAATTTTCGGTTTCTTTATGAACAAACCCTATGAATTCGTTTTCATAAATTTTATACTGACATTGATTTATTCATTTTTTAAGTGGAAGGATTCAGGATCAAAAAGAGATCTTTTTTCATGGTCCTAATTCATTCTTCTTCCATGGCGCACTGAGGGTCTTTATGTTTCCAGAGTCACCTCGTCCAACGACACTCAACTTTCCAAGAAAAGTCCCTCAAAGGTAAATCCTTCTTCATCACGTATTCCTTTTTATCTCTTTGTTTTTTATTGTTCCATCCACTGAGAAATCTTCACCACCAACCACGGTGTTCCCGTTCAAGTACAAAATCTCCCTGCGAAGCGCTTGTTGGAAAACGTTTTTCATCACTCTATTTTTTTCAAATGGATCTTTGATGGCTCCGTAAATTCAAAAGTTCTGCCATCGATGATTCTTATTTTTTGACCATCTTAAAAACAAAAATGTTGTTTATAAAAAAAAAAAAAAAAAACAAAAACGTTAAAATCACATGGCGGTTCTGTTACAATCGCAGGCCACAACCACTGTGATTGGGTTTTCCGTTGAAAGAGATGATGAACACCTCGGATTGAGTTTGTGTTACTAATAATAGTTATTATTATGTTTATGGGAAATGCATTTGTCATGTTACATGACAAATGAATAGTTATTATGTTAAGAAAAATACAAATTATATAATATTAAAAAAGTGAAATGTATAAATTTAACTTGTCTTTATCTTAACATAATAACTATTCATTTGTCATGTAACATCACAAATGCATTTCCCTATGTTTATTAGGTTTAATTATTACACCTGTTAGAATTAATTATAAAACTGGAAAAAGATATGTATAAAATAAATTAAATTTTAAAAAAAAATTATCAATTAAACGAAAAAATATTTAAAAGTATAAAAATATACTTTAAAATAAAGCAAGTAAATTCAGACTACACCTGGAAGATTCAAACGTTAATGAAAAAGCTAATATTGAAAGTATCCCTTGCAACATCATCTATGAGCAGTGTGACAAAGCATGCAATCTGATGTAACAGAAAATGATGAAAGCATTAAAATTTAAAAACTGCCAACAGCCCAACAATTCAGTCTTCATTTATAAAAGCAAATACATTTTACTTTATAACATAACAAGAAAACTTGACACATTGCGTATGAAATAACCTTATCAATCTAACGGAAATTCATCAAAACAGCCAGCAGCTAAACTGAAGACACCATTTTCAAGTAATTATAACCTTCAAGCAGATATAAGCATTAAAGAACTTCCAATTAAGACTACAAGATAATAAAGCAAATAGAAAATATCTTAACTTAAAATAATGAGACAAAAAGGAAAAAAGTTTCGTACAAGAAACTTTTTAAAAAATACATAACTTAAAATAGAAAAATTTTATTTTTTAAAAGTATGTATAATTAATACAAAAGAATTTGAATTTTAAATTTTAAAAATAAATATATTAGAAAGAGATTAAACTTTTATTCTTTTGATGTAAGAGTGTAATTAACACAAATTTCTATATCGTGAATGATTACTTAGAAGCTATTACTTTGAGGATGTGCATAGACTTCTATGCATGTTTCACTTTATTTTTTGCATAAAAAATTGTTAAGCCTATTAGTTTATTATTATGTCTATTGAGAGATAAAATATTTAATACATAAAATCTAAACTTTCTAAATTTGAATTTTGGACTTGATAGATGGGAAAAGATTCAGCATTTAATATTGCTCATTAACATATTAATGATAGTTATTATTATGTCTATTGGGCTTAATTATTATACCTACTAGAATTAATTATAAAACTGGACAAAATATATGTATAAAATAAATTTAGTTTTAATAAAGAATTATTAAATAAATGAAAAAAATATTTAAAATTATAAAATATATATATATATATATATGTATATAATAAAATTAAAAGAAAAAAATTATTTTTTAAAAGTACGTATAATTAATAAAAAAGAATTTGAATTTTAAACTTAAAAATTAAATATATTATAAAGAAATTAAACTTTCATTCTTCTTTTGATGTAAGAGAGTAGTTAACACAATTTCCTACGTCGTGAATGATTACCTATAAGCTATTACTCGGAGAATGTGCATGAAGCATGGACTTCTATGCATGTTTCCCACTACTTTATACTTTCTACATAGAAAATGCTTAATAATATTTATTATTATGTCTATTGGATGAGAAAATATTTGAAATTTGAATTTTTTAAATTTGAATTTTGAACTTTATAGGTGGGAAAAGATTCAGCATTTAATATTTTCCACCACTTTTTGCATGAGAAATTTTGTTAAACATATTAATAATTTTTATTATTATGTCTATTGGGCATTTTGCAAGAATATGTATTTTGCTTTTCTTATTTTATTTTTTTCATTAATCATTTTTTGAACAATGAATAAGCATTGGGAGTTGGCCACTATAGTGGATTGGCTTCATGCATACTTTATATTAATGGTTGCACAACATTTGATGTTGGAAACAATTGCCTTTAAACCACCCGAGTTAAATTACTATGACATCTATTTCCAAAAAGGTCTAAATATAGTTGTAATATCAAGAGTGAAAATATCAATGCTGGCAATAGAACAAAATTTTCAAATACAATTTTATATTTTAAAATACAATATTTTTATGCACCATAATCAAAACTAAAGCACCTATTTTTTAACCCCTTAGAAAAAATATTCTGACACGTAAAACGAATCTCTATAACATAACACAGTCACTTTTTCTACAACATAACTCTTATAAAACTTTATGTAAAATACTATAATTAATGACGATAAAAGGTTATTGTTTGATTTAACCAACATTTTTGTAACAGCCCGAGTTAACCCGGATTGTTAACACACTATCGTATTAAGCCACGCTTAATTAAAATGCGGAATAACTTTTTCTTTAATTCAATTATGACGTCATTAACTTAACCAACTTCATTACTTAGTCATTTTCATAAAAATACTGCCTGTATGTAAATTGCAAGACAACTAACTGAATACCTCGTACATAAATATAAGGTGAGTATCTAAAGCCACAGGTCTACACAAGTAGCCTGGGTCAAAATCCTAATACTTTAATTACAACATTAACATAAAAGACGATAACAATCATGTGGCATGGACAAACCCCATGCTCACCAAATAAGGCAACAATGCCCACAAATAGTCTCAACATAAGCTTAACATAATTAATGCAGAAAACATAACAGCAGACAAATAAACAGCAATCCACAACCAGCACGTCAGCATATCAGAATATCAGCTCAGCTCTGGCCTCCTGCCACCTGAGCCCTCGACATTACCTGATCCTGAAATAAGCGTTCCCCAAACGTGGGGTGAGATCTCCAACAAGAAATCTCAGTAAGACAAGGGGTCCTCAAGGAGTCTCCACCCCAAGCTCACTTACATGTGTAATATAAGTTCTAAAACAGTATTACAGTATAAGTTCCAAAATCATGCGATGCAGCAATTAATCATGTCATGTGTGCTTTCAAATCTACTGGCCAGAGAAATGTAGGAATACGTCTATGCCTACATGAGTACATGGATACTACCTGCACCTCACCCACATGTTTCTCCATCTTGTATGTACTACATACTCAGGATTGCCGTCTAGGTGGACACCACATGCATATCATAATAGCTCATTACATATAAACAGCTCAACAGCATTTCCAAAATAGTCAAAGCATGTAACACAGCATGCATAAACCCATCCCCATGGGACATGGTGGAACATCAAAATGGCTAAACCGAGGACACGAAAGCTTACCTTGCAAGCTAGCTATCCAAGCCAAGAGTCCAACCACTCACTAGTCCACAAACAGCAGTATCACAATCTGATATGGATCATTAACAAGTCAATATTAATACACAACATGCATACAACTTAAAGACTACGCCTTTCCTTTACGTTTTACGTCTTAAGGCTTCCATCAAAGCCATAAGTCCTTAATCATGTGATTCTGACTTAGTCCATTTATTACAGAAGTTCAACTTCCTTAAACTAGGGTCCACACACACCCAATAGCTTACTGTTCATACAGTACAGCTACTGTCTGCGCAGAACCCAGGATATCCGGATATCAGAAGGGGCATATCCGGATATGCCATATCCGGATATCACACTGGACATATCCGGATATGTCATATCCGGATACCCAGATCCCATATCCGGATACTGATATCCGGATATCTGTTCGACAAATATCCGGATATCTCACGACAGAATGCAGTTTCTGCATTTCGTGAATATCCATCTCAAAGGTCCAACTTTTAACACATGTACACGTTAAAGCATGCATCTTTAGTTCATTTTAGGTTCATATACCTTATACCCTCTTGTTTACTCATTAAACATGGCCAAGACATCATCTTTAAGCATCATAGACTCATGATCATAGTGAGGTAACTTACCAAAGTTCAAAACAGAGGCAAGTTGTGCTCTTGGAGCTCTCCCAAGGTTCCTCAAACTCAGCCTAAGTAGGAGCACGAAAATGACACTTCAAGGTGGGTTCTTGCACCACAAGAAGGCACTTTGAAGCTCACAATGACTACCACAAAGTAGCCATTACTAAAGCTCCAAACTCATGCTCACTAACTACCTCTCAACTCAGAATGATGGCCACAATGCAGCCCCAAGGTTAACTCTCACCTTCACAAATGTTTAAACAAGCATGAAAGGTGATAACTTGGCTAAAGAATGAAGAAGGAAGAAGAAGAAGAAGAAGAAGAAGAAGGGTGGCAGCAGCAGCCACAAGTTCCTACGTAGGTGTAATAAAAATGCCTAGGGTTTTGTGCTAATGTGCCTATTTATAGGCACAAGGCCATACACGCGCAGTATTAGCCTTAATAGCAAAGTAAAAGATCTTGATCTCAAACTTCGGGTTCTAGACCTACGCATTTTTCTAAGATTTGTCATATTTTTATTTTATTTTTCGGAGCACCTTTCCGGTACGCGCTTTTCCATAGTCAGTATCAGTTCTGGCATCAGATTACGTCATTTTGACTTGAAACTTGTTTTACAAGTCCTACATAATATTCTAGTAATTATCATGCATTCATTATAATTTTCCGGGATACTTTTCCGGTACGCATTTATACCGAGTAGCAGAACCGGTATCTGCGCTTTTCTTCCGAAAGGCGACTTTCAGCATTTTTACTCACTCAATATAATTATCTAAGCCCATTAATAATTATTAGGGTCAATTATGGAATTATTTCCTAATTATCATAATTAATTCGCTAATTACCTTAATTAGCGGTACGAGTTCTTACAATTTTCTTTATGGAAAAAGGTGTAAATACGGATGTAGAAAATTAGGTAGAGAAATATTATTATGATTGTTTGATTTAACCAACACAGTTGATTGTGACCAATGTTCTTAAAATCGAAATGGTCATTAAATTGTAATGATAATGATACACATCTAACTGTAGTCGCATTGCATCAATGATAACTAACATATTATAAAAAAGTTTAAACAAAAAATGACTTTGAACGAAAATGACAAGGATAACTAACATCTAAATTTAATATAAAATTATAAATTAAATGAAAAAAGTTTAAATTATTACAAATACAAAAATATAAAAAAGTTTAACTAACACCTAAATGTGACTATAAGAATTTTTTTGTGAATAAATATAAAAATATATTGCATGCTAAAAGTTAGATGTGGCAAACTGGGCTCGGCCCGATGGGCCGGCCCAATAACACATTTTTATAATGAAATTAATATTTCATCCTTCTTCTTTTATAATTAAATTCCTTAATTTGATTTTAATTTTTATAAATACAAATTTGTAAAATACAAAACACTAATGACACAAATTCTTGCAAAAAAAATAATTATTTACGTAAAATGGTGATAGTTAAAGGTTAAAAACTAGGTTTGGCTTAGAGGGCCTCCCCACCCGGCCAGCCAACACGTTTTAATAATTAAATAAAATTCCACTATTCTTCTTTTATTATTAAATTCCTAATTTAGATTTCAATTTTTGTAAATACAAATTTTTAAAATTTCAAAAACTAACAAAGCAAATCCTTGCAAAAAAATAATTATTTATTATTATTTTATAAATCTAATTGTAATAAATGAAATTTCATTCCTGGGATAAAATATAAAAACCTAGACACAATTATAAAAGCCTTTTTTGTGAATAAATATAAAAAATCTATTACATACTAATAGTTAGAGGTGACAAACTGGGCACGGCCCGGAGGGCCGACCCACCAACACATTTTTATAATTAAATTAAAATTTCATCATTCTTCTTTTATAATTGAATTCCTAAATCTGATTTTATTTTTTGTAAATTTAAATTTGTAAAATTTCAAATACAAACAACGCAAATCCTTGCAAAAAAAAATTATTTATTATTATTTTTTAAATATGATTATAATAAATGAAAATCCATGTCTGAGCTAAAATATAAAAACCAAAATGTGACTATAAGAATTTTTTTGTGAATAAATATAAAAATATATTGCATGCTGAAAGTTAAAGGTGGCAAGCTGGGCTCGGCCCGAAGGACCGGCCCACAACACATTTTTATAATGAAATTAAAATTCAATCCTTCTTCTTTTATAATTAAATTCCTTAATCTGATTTTAATTTTTATAAATACAAATTTGTAAAATACAAAACACTAATGACACAAATTCTTGCAAAAAAATAATTATTTACGTAAAATGGTGATAGTTAAAGGTTAAAAACTAGGTTTGGCTTAGAGGGCCTCCCCACCCGGCCAACCAACACGTTTTAATAATTAAATAAAATTCCACTATTCTTCTTTTATTATTAAATTCCTAATTTAGATTTCAATTTTTGTAAATACAAATTTTTAAAATTTCAAAAACTAACAAAGCAAATCCTTGCAAAAAAATAATTATTTATTATTATTTTATAAATCTAATTGTAATAAATGAAATTTCATCCCTGGGATAAAATATAAAAACCTAGACGCAATTATAAAAGCCTTTTTTGTGAATAAATATAAAAAATCTATTACATACTAATAGTTAGAGGTGACAAACTGGGCACGGCCCGGAGGGCCGACCCACCAACACATTTTTATAATTAAATTAAAATTTCATCATTCTTCTTTTATAATTGAATTCCTAAATCTGATTTTATTTTCTGTAAATTTAAATTTGTAAAATTTCAAATACAAACAACGCAAATCCTTGCAAAAAAAAATTATTTATTATTATTTTTTAAATATGATTATAATAAATGAAAATCCATGTCTGAGCTAAAATATAAAAACCAAAATGTGACTATAAGAACCTTTTTTATGGATAAATATAAAAATATATTGCATGCTGAAAGTTAAAGGTGGCAAGCTGGGCTCGGCCCGAAGGACCGGCCCACAACACATTTTTATAATGAAATTAAAATTCAATCCTTCTTCTTTTATAATTAAATTCCTTAATCTGATTTTAATTTTTATAAATACAAATTTGTAAAATACAAAACACTAATGACACAAATTCTTGCAAAAAAATAATTATTTACGTAAAATGGTGATAGTTAAAGGTTAAAAACTAGGTTTGGCTTAGAGGGCCTCCCCACCCGGCCAGCCAACACGTTTTAATAATTAAATAAAATTCCACTATTCTTCTTTTATTATTAAATTCCTAATTTAGATTTCAATTTTTGTAAATACAAATTTTTAAAATTTCAAAAACTAACAAAGCAAATCCTTGCAAAAAAATAATTATTTATTATTATTTTATAAATCTAATTGTAATAAATGAAAGTTCATCCCTAGGATAAAATATAAAAACCTAGACGCAATTATAAAAGCCTTTTTTGTGAATAAATATAAAAAATCTATTACATACTAATAGTTAGAGGTGACAAACTGGGCACGGCCCGGAGGGCCGACCCACCAACACATTTTTATAATTAAATTAAAATTTCATCATTCTTCTTTTATAATTGAATTCCTAAATCTGATTTTATTTTTTGTAAATTTAAATTTGTAAAATTTCAAATACAAACAACGCAAATCCTTGCAAAAAAAAATTATTTATTATTATTTTTTAAATATGATTATAATAAATGAAAATCCATGTCTGAGCTAAAATATAAAAACCAAAATGTGACTATAAGAACCTTTTTTATGGATAAATATAAAAATATATTGCATGCTGAAAGTTAAAGGTGGCAAGCTGGGCTCGGCCCGAAGGACCGGCCCACAACACATTTTTATAATGAAATTAAAATTCAATCCTTCTTCTTTTATAATTAAATTCCTTAATCTGATTTTAATTTTTATAAATACAAATTTGTAAAATACAAAACACTAATGACACAAATTCTTGCAAAAAAATAATTATTTACGTAAAATGGTGATAGTTAAAGGTTAAAAACTAGGTTTGGCTTAGAGGGCCTCCCCACCCGGCCAGCCAACACGTTTTAATAATTAAATAAAATTCCACTATTCTTCTTTTATTATTAAATTCCTAATTTAGATTTCAATTTTTGTAAATACAAATTTTTAAAATTTCAAAAACTAACAAAGCAAATCCTTGCAAAAAATAATTATTTATTATTATTTTGTAAATCTAATTGTAATAAATGAAAATTAATCACTGTGATAAAATATAAAAACCTAGACGCAATTATAAAAGCTTTTTTGTGTGAATAAATATAAAAAATTTGTTACATACTAATAGTTAGAGGTGACAAACTAGGCACGGACCGGAGGGCCGACCCACCAACACATTTTTATAATTAAATTAAAATTTCATCATTCTTTTTTTATAATTGAATTCCTAAATCTGATTTTATTTTTTGTAAATTTAAATTTGTAAAATTTCAAATACAAACAACGCAAATCCTTGCAAAAAAAAATTATTTATTATTATTTTTTAAATATGATTATAATAAATGAAAATCCATGTCTGAGCTAAAATATAAAAACCAAAATGTGACTATAAGAACCTTTTTTATGGATAAATATAAAAATATATTGCATGCTGAAAGTTAAAGGTGGCAAGCTGGGCTCGGCCCGAAGGACCGGCCCACAACACATTTTTATAATGAAATTAAAATTCAATCCTTCTTCTTTTATAATTAAATTCCTTAATCTGATTTTAATTTTTGTAAATACAAATTTGTAAAATACAAAACTCTAATGACACAAATCCTTGCAAAAAAATAATTATTTACGTAAAATGCTGATAGTTAAAGGTTAAAAACTGAGCGTGGCCCAGACGACATGTCCCCCGCCTGCCAACACATTTTAATAATTAAATTAAAATTACACTATTTTTCTTTTATAATTAAATTCCTAATTCAGATTTTAATTTTTGTAAATTCAAATTTATAAAATTCCAAATACTAACTACGCAAATCCTTACAAAAAAATTATTTATTATTATTTTGTAAATCTCATTGTAATAAATGAAAGTTCATCTCTAAGATAAAATATAAAAATTTAGACGCGATTATAAGATTCTTTTTTGTGTATAAATACAAAAACCTATTCCATGCTAATAGTTAGAGATGGCAAACTGGGTTCGGCCCGGAGGGCCTGCCCACCAACACATTTTTATAATTAAATTAAAATTTCATCATTCTTCTTTTATTATTAAATTCCAAAATCTGATTTTATTTTTTGTAAATTCAATTTTTTAAAATTTCAAATACAAACGACGCAAATCCTTACAAAAAATAATTATTTATTATTATTTTTTAAATCTGATTGAAATAAACAAAAATCCATCTCTGAGATAAAATATAAAAACACAAATGTGACTATAAGAACTTTTTTTGTGGATAAATATAAAAACCTATTACATGCTGATAGTTAGATGGGGCAAATTGGGCTCGGCTCGGAGGACCGGTCCACCAACACATTTTTGTAATGAAGTTAAAATCTCATCTTTCTTTTTTTATAATTAAATTCCTAAATCTGATTTTAATTTGTGTAAATACGAATTTGTAAAATTCCAAATACTAAAGACACAAATTCTTGCAAAAAAATAATTATTTATTATTATTTTGTAAATTTTCTTATAATAATTGAAAGTTCATCTATGAGATAAAATATAAAAACCTAGACGCAACTATAAGAACTTTTTTTTGGGGATAAATATAAAATCCTATTACATGCTGGTATATAATGTTGACAATTAGAGATTGCAAAATGGAGTCGGTCCGGAGGACTTGCCCGCCAATATTTCTTTGTAATTAAATTAAATTTTTTCTCTTTCTTCTTTTATATTAAACATAATAACTCAGAAATTTGCTAGCTCTATATATACAAAAAGTTGGAGTTAGGTAGCTAACAATATTGATTTAAATAAAATGTAGAGATATATTTTTATGATTTGCATTAACTTTTATGAGAAAAACAAACAGATTTTTTTTCCCCGTGAATCGCATGAGTTATACTTAATTTTGAAAGAGTTTTTTTACGTAGATGCTGATTTGAAACATTCTCCAAGAGAACTTAACGTTCTTAATGAAAAATCAATGTTATTTAAGGTCAACGTAAAAAAAATAATACCGAGTCATATAATGAGCCAACATATCAAGTTTCAAATGTTTGAAGCAGCGAAGCTATCTTCACTTCATTCTTTAAGTCTTTGGTGGACCCAAATGTATATTGTCACCTCATAAATTTATCATTAGACCCAAATTTATCAATTTTTTTGTAAGTATAAGGTTTGTAGTGCAATTAACCAACCACGACAGACGACAAAAATTTTGATATTTTTTCTTCGTGCATCGCACGGGTAATATACTAGTTACTTTAGATAACTTTGTCTAATGTTCATCGAAACAACGTCGTTTTGGGTTGAAAAATTAAAAAATTAGAATGATAAAGACTATTATAACCCTGAAATAAATTAGAATTACAAAAACACCATGATTTCCGCCCAAAGACGCTGTTTCGATGAACATTAGATAAAGCTATCTAAAGTAACTTTAGAAGAAACAAACCTTTTTATAAAAATATTTAGTTTTTGAAAAAATATTTGGCTTTTGACTTCTACTTTTCTTGGAAGTTAAAATTTTTAGCTTTTGGAAAAAGTATGTTTTTGGCTTTTTTGTGACTTTTGAAAAAAAGTAGCTTTTGAAGAAAAAAAAGCTCATCCAAACGAGCCTAGAGTCAAAGTATCTTTTTCTTCTCTCTGGACTAGTTGCTCTACCCCCTTACAGCTTGATATTTTTATTCCTTGTAATTTCACAATGAGCTTTGCTATTGAATATGAGAATAAACATCTCAACTTATGACAAGCATCTTGTTGGAAATTTAGAGAAAATAAAAGGAATAATAGATGAAGAAATCTCTTTGTATTGAATTTTGCCTAGAAAAAGACACAACACACACTATCACTCTATTTCTTTTTCTTAGTGCTGCAACACTTTTTTTCTTTCTATCTTCCTTCTCTTTTCTTTCTTTCTTTTTTTCTTCTAAGTGCTACGACACTGTTTTTTTTTTTTTTTATCTTCTGTCACTTTTCTATTCTTAAATCACACTAACTCCATATACCATATATCTATATATATAGTCCTTGATTGCTGAATTGCCGACTTGCCTTGCCATGCTGAATTGCCGACTTGCCTTGCCATGTACTAAGTCAATTTGGTTTTTGCTTTCCTTTTTAACCACAAGTTTATTTTGCTAATTTTGATGCAAGCCAGGTTGCTAACAACTTTGATTTGCTTTTTGACATTTTGAGTTTATATTGTTTTTTTTTTTTTTTTGTATCCAAAATATTCCCAAACCATTCAACGTTCAAGAATTCTCTAGGTTGTGCAATTCTTGATTTTTCTAGATGATGGTAGAACAAACCTGCAAAATTAAATTTGATTTCTAACACTCCCCCTCAAATTTGACTTTGCATACCAATCATATATTTAAGTTTGTTGAACACATCGGTCTTCAATGGCTTTGTAAAAATATCTGCCAATTGTTCTTCAGTTCTGCAGTAGATTAATTCCACAACTTTGTTTTTAACTTGCTCCCGAATAAAATGATATTTTGTGTCAATATGCTTGCTTCGGCTGTGGGAGACTGGATTCTTTGCAAGTGATATAGCAGACTTGTTATCTACGTATATAGTAATTGAACTTTCTTGCTCATAATGAAATTCATTCAAAATATTCTTTAACCAAATAGCTTGACACGTGCACGCTGCTGCGGCTATGTATTCAGCTTCACATGATGATAAAGCAACTGTCTGTTGTTTCTTTGATGACCATGAAAATATTGCTGAGCCAATATGAAAAGCATATCCTGAAGTGCTTTTCCGATCATCTACATCTCCACTATAATCACTATCTGCATAGCCAATTAACCTTGAATCTTGGGAATGCGTATAGAATAATCCATGACTGATGGTTCCTTTGATATATCTCAAAATTCTCTTCGCTGCACTGAAATGATCTTGCTTTGGATGCTCCATATATCTACTTATTAGACCAACTGCAAACATGATATCTGGTCGAGTGAAAGTCAAATACCTCAAGCTTCCGACCAGGCTTTTGAATAGTGTTGGGTTTACTGGTTCTCTATCTGAGTCAGCTTTCAACTTCGTTCCTGCTTCTATTGGTGTTGAAATAGGCTTGCAATCTTTCATTCTGAACCTACTGAGTATTTCTTCTGCATACTTCTTTTGTAACATATAAATTCCCTCTGCTGTTTGTTTTACTTCAACTCCAAGAAAATAAGACATTTCTCCAATATCTGTCATTTCAAATTCTTTAGTCATAGCTTTCTTAAATTCAACAAACATACCTGGATTATTTCCTGTGAAGATTATATCATCCACATAAAGACACACGATCATCATATCCCCATCTTCATTTTTCTTCGTGTACAAAGCATGTTCATATGGACTCTTCACAAATCCATTCTTATGAAAGTATTCATCTATCCTTGTGTTCCAAGCTCTTGGAGCTTGTTTCAATCCGTATAGTGCCTTCTTCAACCGATAGACTTTATCTTCTTCTCCTTTTTTAACATAACCCGGTGGTTGTTCAATATAGACTTCTTCTTCCAAGTAACCATTGAGAAATGCTGATTTCACATCCATCTGGTATATCTTCCATTGCTTTTGTGCTGCAACTGCTGTAAGAAGTCTGATAGTGTCAATCCTTGCAACTGGTGCAAACACCTCATCATAATCTATTCCATATTTCTGCTTGTAGCCTTTAGCTACCAATCTTGCCTTGTATTTCTCCACTTTTCCTTCTTGATTAGTCTTTGTCTTGTACACCCACTTTACTCCGATGGGCTTATGTTTCTTAGGCATAGTTGTTAGCTCCCACGTGTCATTTCTTTTGATTGCAGCAATTTCATCATTCATGGCTTTCTGCCACTTTTCATCTTCTACAGCTTCTTCATATGTCACTGGATCACATTCAGCTATTAAACAAAATAATGAATAATCAAGGGTAGTTTGTACCGGATCTGTAGCATCATAGATATCACTTAAGCTTCTCATCCTTGCTACTGCTCCCCCTGAATTGTTGCTACTGCTACTGCTACCTGAGGTTGAGGCTGCAGGAGTTGTTGGATTAGGACTTTGTGGAGGTGTCTGATCATTGCCTGCTTCAACTGCTTGCTCTGTTGAGTTATCATCATCTTTAAAGAATAACCCTTCTACTCTTTTTTCTTCATCATTCCATCTCCAGTAATCTGCTTCGTCAAACTCCACATCTCTTGAGATGATTACCTTTTTTGTCAGAGGATTGTATAATCTGTAAGCTTTACTCCTGTGCTCGTAGCCAGTAAAGATACACTTTTCTCCTTTATCATCTAACTTCTTTCTTTTCTGATCTGGAATATGGGCATATGCAATGCAACCAAAAATTCTTAGATAGCTTACCTCTGGCTTTCTACCACTCCATGCTTCATTTGGTGTTTTGAACTTGACACTCTTTGTTGGACATCGATTCAATAGATAGGCAGCACATTGAACAGCTTCGGCCCAGAGTGTTCTTGGCAGATGCTTTTCTTTGAGCATGCTCCTTGTCATATCAAGAATTGTACGGTTCTTTCTTTCTGCTATACCATTCTGTTGTGGCGTGTAGGCTGCAGTCAATTGATGAATTATCCCATGTTGCCTACAAAATTCTTCAAATAATTTGGAAGTGTATTCACCCCCTCTATCTGTTCTGAGTGTCTTCAGATACTGACCACTTTGCTTTTCTGCCATTGCTTTGAATTCTTTGAATTTCTCAAGAGCTTCTGATTTTTCTTTAAGAATATATACCCAAGCTTTTCTACTAAAATCATCAATAAAAGTAATATAATACCTGTTTCCTCCAAGAGATGGAATATCAAATGGACCAGCTATATCTGAGTGAACTAACTGCAATGGTCTTTTTGCTCTCCATGATTTGCCAACTTCAAAACTTTGTCTATGTTGCTTTCCTCTCATGCATCCTTCACACAGCTGATCAGGTTGATTTATCATTGGTAATCCATTTACCATCTTTGCTTTTGATAACAGCTTCAGGCCAGTGAATCCAAGATGACCAAATCTGAGATGCCATAACCATGAACTATCTTCTATGATGGTCTTCATGCACTTTATTGCACTTGTCTGGATGTTTAGCTTGAATAGACGATTTCTTGTCATATCAACTTTTGCAATCAATTCTCCTTTCTGATTTCTCATAATGAGAGAATTATTCTTCAAATGAATATCATATCCTTTTTCTAAAAGCTGACCAAGACTGAGGAGATTGCTTTTCAAAGATGGTATGTAATAGACATCTGAAATATATTTTCTATCTCCATTCTTTGTGAATATCATAATCTTACCTTTGCCTTTAACTGGAATCTTCGATAGATCACCAAACGTAACTTCTCCTTGGACTTCCTCATTCAGCTCTGTGAATAACTCCTTTTTGCCGCACATGTGATTACTAGCTCCAGTATCAAGGTACCAAACATCTTTTCCACTATCTTCCTCGCCTTTGTAAGTGAACAACATGGTCGGTTCATCATCTTTCTCTTCAGTTGTTGTATAATGACTTCTCTCTGCAACTCTGGCAGCATCTCTACACTCATAGCTGAGATGACCATATCTGTTGCAATTATAACACTGCAAGTGAGATTTATCACCTCTTTGTTGAAATCTTCCCCCTCCTCGGGTCACGAAACCACGACCTCGACCACGATTATTATATGCTCCTTGATCACGTCCATATGCTACAGCATCAGTCTGAAATCTTCTATTTGTTTGGCTATATCCACCACGTACGCCACGGCCACCTCGAGTGTTGAATCCACCTCGGGTGTTGAAACCTCCTCTATATCCACCATGATTTCCTCTGCCACGTCCATAGCTACTGCTACTGGCTTGATTAGCATCAAGAGATAACTTACTTTGCAAAGCTTGCTCCAATTTGCTTGAACCTTCATTAAGATTCATTCTTTGCTCGTGCGCTTGAAGAGAACCCACAAGCTCATCAATAGATATAACTGACAAGTCTTTGGCTTCTTCAATGGCAGTGACAATATAATCGAACTTTCTTGTTAGTGATCGTAGAATTTTCTCCATTACTCTGACATCATCTAAAGTCTCTCCATTTCTTTTCATCTCTTTGGCCACCTTTTGCACTCGTGAGGAATAATCTGTGACTGGCTCTGCATTCTGCATTTTTAAGTTTTCAAACTCAGCTCTAAGTGATTGGAGTCGTACCTTTTTAGCTTTGTCAACTCCTTGGCAAGACTTCTGTAAAATCTCCCATGCTTCCTTGGATGATTTTGCATCTGATATTTTCTCAAAGGTTGATTCATCAACACCTTGAAAAATTAAGAAAAGAGCCTTTTTGTCCTTCTTTCGTGAATCTTTAAGCGTCTTTCTCTGGGCATCTGATAAAACTGCTTCTGCAGCTGCATTGGCGGGCTCCATGTATCCATCCTCAACAAGGTCCCATATATCTTGGGAACCTAGCAACGTCTTCATCTGAATGCTCCAATTTCCATAATTACTCTTTGACAACTTTGGAATCTGTGATTGCATCATCTCTGCCATCTTTGATCGAACGCAGCTCTGATACCACTTGTTGGAAATTTAGAGAAAATAAAAGGAATAATAGATGAAGAAATCTCTTTGTATTGAATTTTGCCTAGAAAAAGACACAACACACACTATCACTCTATTTCTTTTTCTTAGTGCTGCAACACTTTTTTTCTTTCTATCTTCCTTCTCTTTTCTTTCTTTCTTTTTTTCTTCTAAGTGCTACGGCACTGTTTTTTTTTTTTTTATCTTCTGTCACTTTTCTATTCTTAAATCACACTAACTCCATATACCATATATCTATATATATAGTCCTTGATTGCTGAATTGCCGACTTGCCTTGCCATGCTGAATTGCCGACTTGCCTTGCCATGTACTAAGTCAATTTGGTTTTTGCTTTCCTTTTTAACCACAAGTTTATTTTGCTAATTTTGATGCAAGCCAGGTTGCTAACAACTTTGATTTGCTTTTTGACATTTTGAGTTTATCTTGTTTTTTTTTTTTTTTTTTTTTGTATCCAAAATATTCCCAAACCATTCAACGTTCAAGAATTCTCTAGGTTGTGCAATTCTTGATTTTTCTAGATGATGGTAGAACAAACCTGCAAAATTAAATTTGATTTCTAACACATCTAAACTTAACAACCTGAGGTTGTTGAATGCAGTGACTCCAACAGGACTTGTAGATACCATCAGCTTCACTAGACAATTGACAGAGGTACCAGAAAAATAATGGAAAAGAACCATGATTCTGTGGCTCACTTTGTTTTTTAGTTTTGTGAGCCACTTCTATTTGTTATGTGTAGAACTAAAAATTTTGTGTGTCATCAACTGTTACTTTGTAACTAAACTAAACAATAGAAATGGAATGATACAACTTTCAATCATATTTTAATTCCATGAAATTAGATTTCACCCGCCAAACTTTATTCTTATTCTGATATCTAGAGTTTGAGAGAAATGTAACTCAACCGTTAAAGATTCTAATTGACCAAACACAAGGGTTTCCGCATCATCATCATCATCATATTCAGCTGAGCAAATAACACAGGCACTGATTGGCCATCCAACTGTGATTCTTTCATATCAAACACCATAACTTATGAAGAGCATGCATGTAACAAAATTTACAAAAAATAAAATAAAAATATAACTTTGGGATCCAATTAGATTTAAAAAGGGTACCAATGGGCATAAGTTCTTCAGCACTTGATTTTGAACTGGTTGTATTTACATTGTTTTTTTTTTTTTGGCAATTTCTTTATTTTTTATTCCGTGTAAGTTTATGTATTATAATTTAGGGTTCATCTAATCTCATGTTACATGAGAAGATTTCTTATGTTGTAGACGCACATGTGATGGGCCCACCATTTACAAAAAATAAATTAAAAAAAGTCACTGTTTTCGATGGATTTATTGGAGATAAAACTATTCTTATATTGCATAAGAATAATTTTTCCCCATAATTTAAGTGAGTGTAATTTACAAAAGAAGTAAAAATTTATCCCAAAAGTTGGCATTGTTTTTAATTAATTGGTCTTCTTAGTCATAAGCATAGGCTGCGAGAGCTACTCAATCGTTGTGACTATAAATTCCAATATGAGCCATGCTTGAAAATGACTAGTCAGTTAAGCCCAAACACGAAAGGATTTCAGAGTCACGAGTCACCTATGCTTTGAGAGAAAATAGTTAAGCTAGGCTCTTGTTTATGTTGTCTATCTTAAAAAGTTTTATTTGGTAAGCTATAATAAACTTTTGGAAAAATATTTATCCTTTTAAATGACACAATTTATATCATTCCACTCGCACAAAAAAGTAGGACCCACACCTTTATTTTTTGTCAACTCTCTCTTTCTTTATCTATCTCTTTCTCTCTCTTAAAATGAGATAATTTTACATCCTTTAAAATGACACACATTTTACCCATACACTTTATAAACTACTATTCTTTCTCTAATTTTCTTGGACCTTTCCAATTTATACAGATGCTCTACTCTCAAACACACCAATCAGTAAGAATAATCTAATACTTTACGAATCAACCATCCCAGTTCAATGTATTACTTGGACAAATTGTTAAAAGTTCGAATAATTACTTATCTCTGGAGTTATAAAGCTTTTCTTTTCTCATGTCATTTTTTCTATTTGCTTTATGATTATCATTGTTTCATGACTTTATCATTTTTCACCAGATTACAAAATTCTCTAATTTGTGCAAAGGTTATCAAAGCCTGCATACAAGACATGATTATAGCCTTCAAAATATAGCAGCTTTTAGTCTCCTTCCCAACTCTTTTCTGTATAAAAAGAAAAGACCATTGTTAGCATAATGTCAAGCAAATGTTACCTACGTCACGGGCTAAGGGGTTAATGAATGAAAATTTTATTTTACCTCATTAGTTGTCTATCAAAGCCTGAAGCAGCCAAGAGCCCTCTGTTCTCTTCAGCCCTTCTTAGAAGGTAAGGCATGACCATCTCAACCGGTCCAAATGGCATGTACTTGCTGACTTGAAACCCTGCATTGCTCAAACTAAAGGAAAGTGCCTCAGACATTCCATATAATTGTGCAAATTCTAGCTTATGGTTCACCTTTCCAATCCCCAATTCATGTGCTTTTGCCACAGCCAATTTCCCTACACAACATTTTCATGTCTTATTAGACACGAGAACTAAGATGTTGGGTTTCCTCATATTATAAAGGGATTTGATTTTCTAATGTTGCATGAGAATTCAATTCTTATGTAATGGTGGGCCCCACATTTATTAAAATAAAAAAATAAAAAAATTTACACGCAAATCAAAGGATCACGACATGAGAATTAAATTCTCATACAACATGAGAAAATGTTTTCCCTATTATATAAAGGGATATATTTTTCTTATGTTGTAAGAAAGAAATTATCTCATGTTATAGAAATAAAAGTATGAGTGAGACCCACATATAAGAGGAGAGAGAAAAAAGAGTGGTGGGACCCAACTCCTTTTTGTGTGTGTAGGAAAGTTATTTATCTCATGTAAAATGAGATAAACATAACCCTTATATAAATATCTAAAAATGAATAACTTCAATTCTATATATCTAAGTACCTGATTCAACATTGTGAGTTGCAAGAACAACCGAACCAGGTCCATTGGCAATTTTCTCAAGCATAAATATTGAGCAATCATTGAAGCAATTGTGTGTGTCCTGAATGGTATTGTGAATTGGGGATGCATATCCCAAAGACTCAGCCAATTTAGTTTCTGCGGACATGTAAGCACCCCTTACCAATTTGAACCCCAAAGGAACTCCCATTTTGTCTGCGGCCTTTGTTGTAAGCAACAACCTCTCCTTGGAATCTTTTAAGTAAGTTTGAATGGTTCCAAACACAATGGGGTTGTCATCTTTGTTGTGCATGATGGCTGAAGAGTATGTGAAGTAATCGATAGCTGGTTGAACCCAAGTGTGTTCTGCATCAACCAACAATGGAATATTGGCTTGTACACATCTTTGGCAAAGTTCAAGTAGTCTCTGATTTGCAAGTTGAAGATCACTCTCTTCTTCTATGGTTAGAGGCTCCGGTCTTTTCTGAGTGTGGTATAAAGGGCTAGATTCCGAGAAAATTGGAAGGGAATCTTGCTTCCATGGCAAAACCAATGAAGGGTCTTTTTGTTGCCATCTTAATAGGTCACTAACTCTTTCTAGCAATGCCATCGGACATATTGCAGTGATTTTCACAATGACAAAGCTCATCTGTCACATCAAATTTTAAATTTGCACACATTAGTTATAAACTATACCACACACAAAAAAACATGAAAATGAGCAAACTACTAAACCATACTCGATTTCAGGCAATGTAACATGACACGGCATCAAGTTTTCTCCCAAGAGAAACTTCAAATTTAAACACTAGTTGCCAATTTTCATTTAAGCCACGACATGAGAGAAGATGATGTTCATTTGCAGAGGTAACGTTACAAAATTGTCATCCTCATTGTTCTTTGGTTGGGTGGGACCCACCATAATACATCATATCAAAAAAATTGCTAAACAAAACAAAAAGGGTAGCATAACCTTAACTGGCATCTCTCACTGCAATGCTGAACCACACAAAACAACAAGACACGCCGCGCCCAATCTAGCACATTTAACTTAAACATACGAAATATGTGCTAAGTGTTTTTTTTTTTTTTATATTCAAGTTATCTGTATTAAGTAATAATATTAATTAAGGGGAAGGATATACTTACCACCAAAACTATTGATTTCTATCAATCTAACGGTTATAGTTTATTGGGAGTTATTAAATAACAGAGGAATGTTATAGTTGCAAATTTTTTTTTTTTACAACCTCTTACAATCATATTTTATCAGTGTTGATTTCCGTCAATCAACGGTTATCATTTTTTCAAATTAAACTCATTAATTAATTATTAATTCATAATAAATGATAACTGTTGATTGACAGAAATCAACGGTGATAAGATATGATTGTAAGAGGTTGTAAAAAAAAAGGTTATAACTATAACCTTCCTCTAAATAATATATAAATCTTTATGGGATAGGTTATACTTACTACCTATTTTTTCTTACTACTTTTTACTACTAAATCTTAGCCGTTAATTTCCGTCAATCTAACGGTTATAATTTATGGGATCATATTTATTAATTAATTATTAATTTGCAATAAATTATAACCGCGGTTATGATTTGGTAGTAAGAAGTAGTAAAAAAAAATTAGTATTAAGTATCACCTTTCCCAATCTTTATACCCATAAATATCTGGGAAAGGTTATACTTGCTACCTATTTTTTTATTACTTGTTACTACCAAATCTTAACCGTTGATTTCTATTAATCTAACGGTTATAATTTATTGTAAATTAATAATTAATTAATAAATATGATCCCATAAATTACAATCGTTAGATTGACGGAAATCAACGGTTAAGATTTGTAAATAATAAGTAATAAGAAAAAATAGGTAATAAGTATAACTTCTCCCTTTTAAGTGATAAATAATTTAAGGGACTAGTGTTTTTAACCCACAATTTCTTTTTATCTCTTTTCTTTTCAATGACTTCACACGAGGCCCGCACCTTTTAAATGTACAGGAGATAAAATTGTTTTTTAGAACATGAAAAACAATAATCTGGATTAGAAACGTTAATTTAATTATAGATACTAATTTGCACATTGTGATATAATTGCATATAAATACAACAAAGTAACGGTGAAGGTGAAAAGCTTACAGAAGATGGTGGAAGCGATCTGCAAACATCAACGGTGTGAATGAATGCATTGAGGTTACGGTCACATCCATCGTTGTCGTGTGCATCTTCAACCCCATAAGCCAGCATGCCACGTAACCCCGTCTCGTTCAGCGACCGTATGCTCCGGCCGGCGGCGGCTGCGTCCTCGCCGGCGCAGAAGTGCTCGTAGAAGGTTTTGCGAATGGTGGCCATCACAAGATCCTTAGACATTCCCTCCCTTTGGACGAGCTTTGACTTCATGACCCACATTCCCAGGTCCACCATGGGCCCCACCGCGGTGGCATGGAGCACGGCGGAGGAACGGAGGAGCTTGGAGGTTGGCACGGAGGAGAACAGCTTCTCGGCGTCTTCCAAGTTAAGGGAAGAAGACGGAGGAGCCACGGAGGCGGAGGACGGCGGTTTCTCGATGAGTGAAGGAGGAACTACGGCGGCGGGAGAGAGGGAAGGGAGACGAGGGGAGTTGAGTGTCTTGGTGGTTGTGTTGTAACGGATTTTCTTGAGAATTCTTGGAGGAATCACGCGAGTTGCCATCAAAGGTTAAGATAATAGTGGTGTTTTGTGTCAATGATGTTGTTGCCGTTTCTTATGTTTTCTTGTCCGAATGCAAATGATGCAACTTGTAATGTTTTTTAGAAGTGAGATTAGGGGGGTTTTATAGGGGCCAAGTTAATTGGGATTGGGAATGGTTAAGTAAGGAAAAAATACAACACTAACAAGTTACGTTGGGCAAGTGCATGATGTTGTGTTGTAAGATTTAGACTAGTCAACCTCGGTTTATGCTTTCATTTTTAGTAATCTTTTTCTTTATTTCGTTTATATCAGTTAGTTTTTTCTTTTTCTTTTATGGTTTATTTTATTTTATTAAACAAAACGTGCGTTGTCAATTGACTCATGAATTCCACGTAGATATGAGTTGGCCATTTAATTCGGTGGAACCCAAAATAATGTGAATCCAATGTATGGTATTTCTTAATTTGAGATTATCATGGCGTGAGCTACTGAGCTGTGTCACTGTCAGCACATTGGGATGAGATGATCTGGACAAATCAATTACATTTAAATTCAAAAGACAGAAAAAGAAGATAGAGTAAATACTCAATTTCGTCCCTTGGCAATCTTAAAGAGGCACATTTTAGTCCCGAACAATAAAAAATGATTATTTTAGTCTCTAATATTTGAAAAAAAAAAGCCACGTTTATCCTTCCGTTAGTTGGCATCTGACGGCCCAACTAACGGAGCACACGTGGACTGTAACGTTAATGAAATATAATATAACGGTAATGTAACGGTAATGGAATATAATATAAAGGTAATGTAACGGTAATGAAATATAACAGTAATGGAATATAATGGTAATCAGTATATCTCAATAATTAGTATTTATAGCAGTGCTACTATAGTAGTATCCTTATTTTAATTCATTAATTGTAATAGTGTTTTCTTTTGTAACATTCATCATTCATGGTTATAAGTAGGTGTGTGGTGTTAAAGGAATGATATCAGAAAATTATTGGAAATTCTCTTCTCTCTCGTGACTCTTTCTCTCTCAAATCCTTCTTCTCCTCTTCTTATCCTTTCTGCATTTCTTTTCTAATGTAACAACCGTTACATTGGCGCTCTCGTTGATGATCTCACCCTCCATGACTACGCACTTCTCACTTTGTACTCCTTCGTGGTCGACCTCTCCCACTTTGGCACCAACCTCCTCCCTCAGTGATGTTTTCCAGCAAATCAAGAAGAACTATGATGCCATACGCGCCACATGCGAGAGCATTAACCGCTTACTTCGGGAATGGATTGATGAAAATGAAGTCAAGGCTGCTATCAAGATTCAGAAGGCTTTCCATATATACTCGTTGAAACGTTCTCTTCACCGACCAGAAGAGCTGATTCAGGAATCGAAGAACAATGATTCTCTAGAACACCGCAAGATGCTTCCCTTCCACATAGTTCGTCACCAATTCCGATCACCCCTGATAGTGAGACGATTATAAAGGAACTGGTTGTGATTGACGTGGCCGGTCGTGATGATCAAGCAATAATACTACCCAAATCGGATTTAGTTGCGACTCTCCAACTCATATGCCAGAGAGATTTCATTGGTATCAACATTGATAAACATGTTGCAAAATTCAGGGAAGATTTTTCTGGTTATTGCAATGAGATTAGTTTCAGCATTCCCTTTCATATACATGCTGGTATATCTCTTGTTAAGCATGCTACTCAGTTCTATATTCACTCAAGCTCAACACCAGCTCCAAGGTTCGTCTTTGACCCCGGTGGACATGACATTCAACCTCGAGGACGAGGTTGGTTTGAAGGGCGATGGAATGTAACGGTAATGGGATATAATATAACGGTAATGAAATATAACGGTAATGAAACGGTAATGGAATATAATGGTAATCAGTATATCTCAATAATTAGTAATTATAGCAGTGCTACTATAGTAGTATCCTTATTTTATTTCTTTAATTGTAATAGTATTTTCTTTTGTAACATCCATCCTTCATGGTTATAAATAGGTGTATGGTGTTAAAGAAATGATATCAGAAAATTATTGGAAATTCTCTTCTCTCTCGTGACTCTTTCTCTCGCAATTCCTTCTTCTCCTCTTCTGCATTTCTTTTCTAATGTAACAACTGTTACATTGGACCGTTACTTTGCTGAGTCACTGTTAAGTATACCAACGTGGAAGTAATACGACGTCGTTTTGAACATGCCTTATGTCTTGTTGGAGTTTTGGACAACTGACCCTAGCATCGAAGGCCCTATTTGGTCCTTGACAAATTTATCGAGGCCCTATTTGGTCCTTAACATTAAAAAAAATGCACATGAACACTGCAAGGCTATCATGGCCTATTTATATTCAAATTGTCATTTGTCTTTGACTCTTACCTGACATTTCTCCTCCTTCTCTCCCACCTACCCAGACTCCAAACTTTTTTGTGATGAAACAGAATAACCATTTTTATAACCCTAATTGAGGAATTCATCCATAAAGTAGACTATTGATAAATATACGGCTCCAAAACTCCTTTCGATGAATCTAACACGTAAAAACCCAGTAGACAATTCATAGTTCAGTGATTTACATTATGCCTGCCTAGATAATAGATGAAAACCCTGCCCTCATCTCATGCCCAAGACAACAAACAAGGTAGCTATTACACAGCAAGGTCTTTGTGTGATATTGATTAGAATTTACTAGCTTCCAGAAACAAAATGATAAGATTAATATCAATTGGTCCTTATTACTATCGATCAGCATAGCATTGTTGACTTTACCTTTTAGTATGCTATGTTGATCGTCCCTGGCCATCACAGGCTTTCGTCCCGTTGAGAGAATTGAGGAGACTGGTCGTCTAGCTAACTATTGCGAGCGTTTCAATGTTCCCTTTGTGTACAAGGCCATAGCATCACGAAACTGGGAAACCATTCCAATTGAAGACCTTGAAATTAAGAGCAATGAGGTACTTGCTGTGAACTAAAAATTTACTTGATGAGACAATTGAAGTGAATAGTCCCAGAAATGCGTTCTGAATTTAATCAGGAAGATAAATCCAAATATTTTTGTTCAATCCATAATAAATGGATCTTACAATGCCCCTTTCTTTGTCACACGCTTCAAGGAGGCATTGTTCCATTATTCTGTTGCTTATGATATGTATGATACTCTCATTTCCCGTAACAATGAATAGAGGTTGATGATTGAGAAAGAGTTTACTACTAGAAAATTCACAATCAGCAAGGGACAAATTCCCTTGCAAAATAGCCAAATTCCCTTGCAAAAACTGTCTGCAACGGAATTTGCGAGGGAACACCGTCCCTCGCTAAAACCCTCGTCGCAAATAGATTTGCAAGGGAAATTTGTCATATGACAATTCCCTCGCAAATTGCTACGGAAAAATTCCCTTGCAAAAAAAGTAAATTTCCCTCGCAAACAACACACCTATCTACAGTGTTTTTCCCTCGCAGATTGCGACGGAAATTTCGAGTATAATTCCCCTCGCAAAAGTCCGTAGCAGAATTTGCAAGGGGTGTATTAAATTTCCGTTGCAAAATTTGCAAGGGAATATTTTTATTTTCAATCGCAAAATGCTACGAATTTTGCAAGGGAACATTTTTATTTTCCCTCACAAAATGCTACGAATTTTGCAAGGGAACATTTTGATTTTCCCTCGCAAAATGCTACGAATTTTGCAAGGGAACATTTTGATTTTCCCTTCCAAAATGCTACGAATTTTGCAAGGGAATTTTCAAAATTTCCGTCACAAATTCTGGAATTAAAATAAAAAAATGTATTAAATTTTGTTAATTTTCCTATAAACAACAAGGATTCCAAATGAACATAAATTTAGCAACAGAAATCCAAAAAAATACTGGATAAATAATTAAAATTAAATAGTATATCAGCAAAAGTGAACAACAACAACCATCAAATCTACAAATAAAATGTCTCTAAAGTTCTAAACAAAATAAAACATTCAAAAAATATCTGATATATCTCTGAAGTCCTAAAAGAAGTAAAACATACAAACAATAACTAGTATGCCTCTAAAGTCCTAGCAAAGTCATCATCATCATCATGGTCATCATCCGGCGCCGGTCCCTTCGACTTGTTGCAGTTGGCTTCCTTGTCCTGCATTAAAAGTCGGAGTTGTTCTTGCATTTTTTTTATAATGTCAGCTTGCTGCTTCATAATGTCTGCTTGCTGAGTTACCTACTCTGTCGTAGCAAGCAATTGCTCCTGAATCTGGGAGTAGGACACCCTCATCCTTTTAAGCTCATCTGCAAATACATTATCATAAAACAGTAAGTTAAATGTTTAAAATAAGATATTAATAGAATAGAGATTGAAAACATAAAAGAATTAACTATGCATTGAGTTTACCTGCAGAAACACTGTCAACCTGGGTAATATGCTGAATTAGTACAATATTCCATATTAGCTAGCCACATAAAAACTATGATTCTTTGAGGGCCTTTCCATTTCCACAGGGAGGACCAATATGCTGAATTAGTACAATATTCCATATTAGCTCAAAAAGTACAAGCAGCTCGTGAACTTTAAGATGACCCAAGCTTGAGCCCAAAAAATAGGCTCTATTACTTAATGAGTCAAGCCAAAGCCTACCATCCAGTATCACATGTCACTACTGAAGGATCTATTACCATACGAGAGTATTAAGCATTTCTAGTTAAAGAGAAATTTATTACCAGACAAACTCCCACTATACCTTTCACATGTCTTCACCCAGCCCTACATATATGAAAATACTTCATCTCAACTCATCTTCAAAGTCCAAGTCAGAAGCAAAAGAGGCCACTGCTAAGCTCATGAGAAAAATACTCACCTAGTGCAAGATCTTTAGAATGTAAAATTATCAAGTTTTGCAAATGTGTCATGTACACAAATGAATATCATAAACGGATTCAAAATATTTGACACAGCAGTTATCATACAATATATCATGCATTTGGAGCTGTGTGCATACCATCCATTTGACATAAATAAACAACCCTTGTATATAATTTTTGAATAACCAACTCCACTTCTTGCTTTTGTTTAAATATAACAAAAGCATGACCTACATCATGAATTAATTATCATGTCATTATCAGTTGCATAAATGAGGCATGTTGAATAAAATTATTGACCTTGAAACAAATCCAACGCTCGTGATCCCTGGAGGGAGGGGAATGTGTATACATTATTATCCATCTTATGGAAAAACATGATCAAAGGCTAGTTCTCACCAGAATGAGGGCAGAATAATACAGTTGCCTAGATCTTGCAGTGCAACTGTCTTTGAGGCCATGCTAAATCATATTGTGATTTATCACACAAGGTAAGTTCAAGCAGTACCTTGAACATGGTATCTCCACTCTAGCAATCAATAAACTACAACCAAATTCTATTTCTATTGGGGGGGGAACCCTAAAACAGAACAAATAAGAAGTTACAAGTTAGTGAGTTACAAACAGAACCAAATGCAACATAAAGAATATTGTACTAATATCAATGAAGGTTCACAACAAAATTCAGCAATTTGGTCCTCCCTGTGGAAATGGAAAGGCCCTCAAAGAATCATAGTTTTTATGTGGCTAGCTATCCTGAACAGAGTTCCAGTGAGGGAGAGGATGGCTAAATGGGGTAGTGGTCCACATGATTGCTTGGCTTATCCAGGTGAAACTGAAACAATCATACGTGTCCTTAGGGACTGCACACGTGCTAGAAAACTATGGAATACTTGGTTCAAAGGTAGAATTCTCTTTCGATTACAGTCAACCCCAAAAGAGGAGTGGTTTAAAGTCAACATTTTATGGTTTCTGTATGTTGCAAGAATTTTATTGAGCATCTCGCGACCAATATACCCATCGTTGAAGTAGTCCAGTGAGCCAATCCTAGAAAGAAAGGGATATACATTTCCTATGTCGGTTTAGAATCATTGACACTGGCAGAAGAGTAGCTACTTAGTGTGACTGTTAAGTTTGATAACTACAAAGCTCTATCAAATAATTTACAGAATCTAGCTATGCCTAGCCCAAAAAGTTGAGAAACCATCATACGGGAAAAAATTATACCAAACTAATCCTAAATACTTTCATTTCTCAATTTTCACGAATTTAATCTTTGCACCACACCTTGACATGACATGTAAATCCCTACAGTTTTATATCCAAATTTCTTCCATATCTCTTTATTCCACTTATTTCTGTTAGTATAATAGATTCCCAACACTAGAAAAAATGAGTAATTTATCATTTAGTCTACATCAAAATTACAGATAGGTTGCTTATTCAGCATCATTATAACAAGCACATTTGTAGATACACTCTTACAAAAAAGGGGAAAAAGGATACGGGAAGAAACAAACATAAAAATAAGGGTAAATGAATTATTTCTTATCATATCTGGTAAAAAAAAATGTCCTGAATGCTCATTAGGTACTCCTTAAACACTGGAAATATTTTCCAATTATAACACCCTTATATTGGTCCTCCGCTGACCAAATATTACCAATACCCACAAGCAGTACATCTATCCATTGCTTACTACAAAAGCATTACCTGTACAAATCAGGTATGAAAATAAAATGTTTTATAGAAAGCATTTAATAAAAGATTTGTCATGAACATTGAAGGAATGGTACCATTGCAGAAGTCCAACATTTATCAATGATTTGCATACTTCGCGAATGAACTAAAGGGAGCTCTGTCATTATCTAAATGCTTATTGTTTGAGCAAATTCCGTTAGGAGTGACAATACTTTTACAGGGTCATACGACTCATGTTTTTTTCCTCTTTGGTTTTTTTCTTCATCATGTATAATATCTATCCAAATATCTTTAGTAATTTCCTACACTCTTTCTTTCAGGTGATGGTGTCAATAGCAACTATTGCTTCATTATTTCTTTCTTTACCAGAGAAAAGGTTACATTGGGATATGGATTGGACTAACCATATATATGACTCTTCGCATGCTTGCTGGTGTATGGAGGTAATCTTTCCTCATGTTAAAAGCAAGCAACTACTTTTTAGTAAATCATCGTAATCACACTACCATGACAGTAAGTGGGCACACAGATTCATCTTATTTTGGGGTCAGTAACCACTAACCAGTACAAACATTAATGAGATATTACTATATCACAATATAGAGAATTCATAAACGCATGTGACCAGAATTTGGAGCCATGTGCTTCAATCACATACGCATCTTTTGCTGCTGTGAACTGTGCACGCCAATATTGGCTGAGTGTGGCGGTGTAGCAATAGCAATATCCCCACTTCTGCACTATCACAAACAGCTTGAGTGCTTCGGAAGATGGATATACTTTGGTCTCTTCTTTGACTATTTTATACTTTCCTTTCTTCTTCTCTTTCCCCTATTTAACTCTATAAAAAGAAATTCAACTTTATTCTCCTTTTTTTATTCATTAATAGTAAGGCTATGGTTGCAAAGTATAACTAACTTCTTGTATTTGAAATGAGATACATCTTTCTAATATACTTGCAAATAACAATCATAAACACATATAATTCAATTCAATTTGTATTTGCTATATTTTGCAAAACAATTAAGGGATCCTCGGGATTCAGTAGCTATTAATTATAACCAAAAGAAGCAAGAAAATAGAAATTTGGATCTCCTTCATGTTAGCCTGGTCCCAGGTACCAAGAGCTTTCTCTAACAAGTAACAATGAAAAAATTTCACTAACCAGATTCTTTACGTGTTTGCTCAATCTCCAAGAGCTGCTCAATGGCTGTGTTTATGGTTCATAGGTTTTTCTTCCTCTGCAAAGACCAAAACAGAATAGGAAATTTTACAATAGCCATGAACTTACCTCCTCCCTGTGAATATAATTCAAATCATGTGGAACAAATCAATCAACGCCATGAACTTACCTCCTCCCTATCAGGTCCTTCCTCTTACAGCGACTTCGGTCTTTAGCTTCTCGCGGCTACCGTTCGTAAAGGAAATTTTAAAAAAAGAAAAAATGAAAACAGAAAGCATGTGGAACGAAAAGGGAACAAGAGATTTGAGATTTGAAAACCCTGCTCGGAGCTGCTTCTCGCCAGAAAACCTTTCTCGGAGACGAACCAGTGGAACGGAAACGGAACAAGAGATTTGAGAGACAAGGAGGGAATAATAGCCGGTTTTGAGAAAGAGAGGGAAACTGAAAACCCTAAAGAGGGGGAGGTTGTGCGCACCAAAACGTGGGAAAGGGAAATTCTATAAAAATTTGAGAGGGATAACTATGAGAAATGGATTCTCACGTTTGTAGAGATAAACAACACGTGAGATCTTATGCTATAAGAAAAAAATTATGTGTAGAGCTCATATTGGCACAGAAATAGAATGGTGTGTAGGAAAAAAAGAATTTAAGAGAGCCAACTCGTTTTAATTAAATGTAATGTAATGTTTTATTAAATGTTCCAATAGTCAAATTGGTTTACAACAATCAAAAGCTTTTTGACGGGAAAAGGGTTCGAATCCTGCTTACATATACTTTTATATGTAATAACTATTTTTTTTTCACTTTTACCATACATTTTTTATGTAAATTTTAAATTATAATTTATTTAACGTATAATAATAACTGAAATTTCATTTAATTAAAATATTCTAAAATAATTAATTTTATTTCCAATATTTATTAACATACTTTTTGTGTATAAAATAAGGCTTTATCTCCGTTTATAAAATAAGATATTCCCCTACGAATCTTATTGCCCAGAATAGAGTAGGAATACTGTCATCCTCTATTTCAGTTGCACGAATCTTCAGAGGTCCAATCGAAAAAATGACCGTTAGATATGAAGTATAATGAGCGCAACCCTTACTTAAAGTATTTTAGCACGATCCAACGGTGGACTTAAGAAAAAAACATTCTCTTAAGATCGTTGCCTAAAACAGAATTTCTCGTGATGCTACAGGCCTCCAACCAGAAATGCCACCGTTGGATATGAATAATTATAATGAGTGTAACTCTTGCTTAAAGTATTTCAGCACGATCCAACAGTGAGCTTAAGAAAAAAAAAAATTCTCTCAAGATTGTTGCCTGCTGTAGAATCGTACACACATAGTAGTGTTGGTTTCGAATTTCTGGTGATGCTACTAACAGAATCTCAGCTGGACCGAACGGTAGATGAAAGATATATTGTAGAATGATCAAACATTACTCCTTCTTCAATACTTCTGTGAAGTTTCTGAAATGGCTTTCTCTCTTTTCTCTTATAGTGACTGATTTTCATACTCCATTGTCTTCAAAATGCTATTCATGCACGTTCAAAAGGCTGCTGAACATCTTGAATTGGGAACCCTAGCTTTCTTTATTACGCTGGACTTGACTTTTAATTAAGTAGTTAAACCCCAACTACAAAGACCGATGCCCTTTTTGTGGCATCGGAAGCATGTGTCACTTTTCATTTAATTTGTATAGTGATGACGACGAAGGTGGTTGGAACATGAATCTTTCAGACATTTTTTCTCTACTTCTCATTATTGAACAATTTTTACACACACCTTAAATATCAACAGAGTCTTATCTTTCCTATGACTAACTGACATAGGCACTACTGTCACTACATGCACGCAATGTCTGCCATAAAGGATGCGACGACATATTTAATGATTTTTTCTCATACGCATGATGCGGCGACCAAATTATGCCCTTGTCCCTTTTAAATTTGATTTATATATTATTTTTGAATTTTGTGAGGGAATATATTCCCTCACAATTTGCGAGGGAATTTGAGAGAGAATATATTCCCTCGCAATTTGCGAGGGAATTTGAGAGAAAATATATTCCCTCGCAATTTGCGAGGGAATTTGAGAGAGAATATATTCCCTCGCAATTTGCCAGGGAATATATTGCATCGCAATTTGCGAGGGAATATATTCCCTCACAATTTGCGAGGGAATTTGAGAGAAATATATTCCCTCGCAATTTGCGAGGGAATTTGAGAGAGAATATATTCCCTCGCAATTTGCGAGAGAATTTGTGAGGGAAATCGTGAAATTTCAGTTGCAATTTTCAGATCCTAAATTTTGCGAGGGAACTTCCGTCGCCAATTTTTTCCCTCGCTGTTTCCGTCACAGACTTACGATTCTTGCAAGGGATTTAATTTCCCTTGCAAATTGCGACGGAATTGCGACCAAACTGCAAGGGATTCTGTGACGGCAATGTAGTAACGGAAATCGTGCCTATTTTCCCTCGCAAATGTTTTTCCCTTGCAAATTCCGTCGCAGTTTGCAAGGGAATTTTTCCCTCACAAATCTCCCTTGCTATTCGCAACTTTTCCAGTAGTTATGGGCCGAGAGATTATGAATGTTGTAGCATGTGAAGGTTTTGAGAGGATTGAGAGGTCCGAGACATACAAACAATGGCAGGGTAGGAATTCAAGGGCTCGTTTTAGGCAGCTCCTACTAGATAAGGAGCTAATTTCCAAATTTAGGGATAAGTTAAGAGAATGCTACCAGCACCATAGAGATTTTGTCTTTGATGAAGATAACAACTGGATGCTTCAAGGTTGGAAGGGACGCATTTGGTATGCTTCCACTTGTTGGGTTCCAGCATAATGGTATGTTACTGAACTCTTATACCTGTTTCAGAACTCATACTGGATTAAAGGTATGATTCTAACAATCACTTATTGATTTCTAATCTTTCCACTTATATTGTTCGTTCTTTTCCCCTGTTTAGATTTCGATTTTAATCCTAGTAATACTTAGTTGTTACTTGAGTTATTTCAGCATGTATGATGTAACAATGAAAAACTTATTGTATTCTTTTGATGGTTGCAGGTCCTGGTATATCTACTATGCCCTATTTACTTAATCTTCAGGGATTGTGATGACTATTCTTCTAAGCTTTGGACTTTCAAATATTAGTTATCAGTTGCTTAATCCAATGGTCCTGGTATATCTGCTACCACCAACCACAAACCGTTCATGTGCATTTTTTAATGTTAAGGACCAAATAGGGCATCGATAAATTTGTCAGGGACCAAATAGGCCTTTCGATGCTAGGGTCAGCTGTCCAAAACTCCAACAAGACATAAGGCATGTTCAAAACTACGCTGGCATACTTAACGGTGACTCAGCAAAGTAACGGTCCACGTGTGCTCCGTTAGTTGGGCCGTCAGATGCCAACTAATAGAAGGACAAATGTGGCCTTTTTTTTCAAATATTAGGGACTAAAATGAGCCTTGTGAAAATTGCCAAGGATGAAAAGGGGTATTTACTCAAGAAAATAATATAAGCTTTCATTGTCTTCACAATATAAATGTGTTGCTGTGTTGGAAACATTCTGAATGGGTCTAGTATGTGCTTAGTTAAGTTACTCTGCATTCGAATGCTGCTTTGATATATGGATATATATTTTTTATTGGAATATAGTATCATATAAAATTTATTCCATGGACGGATAAAAAAAATGGGTGAAATCCATTAAAGAAAAAAATAAGTTCGTCTCATGTACTTTTCTGTGTATGAGATAAAATTATCTTATGTAACATAAAAAATTATATTCTCATTCTTCATTTTAGATGGAAAATAAAATTATTAAGTGGCATGAATAGCTTAATTTTCTCGTATATTTTCTTAAAAGAAAAATCACGGGAAGGAAGATTCTGGTTCTCTCTCTCCCCTCCTTGAATTTTCCTTATTTTTCTTCTTTACTTGCTACTTTGCTAGTAATAAAATGGGAATAAGTTATTTGAATGAATAAATTAAATTCAAATTATGTAATATGTATATTAATGTAATTTTATAAAATTATTCGAAGACAAGATATATTAATGTCTTACTCAATGGTGATGTACCTAGAACTCATAAGAGGTAAAAATTATTTGAGTTGCAATTAAGAAGGGTAAAGAGATACCAATCCGAAATCAGAGTAGTCATATCTATTAAAATTTTGATATCGATTAATATCTACTAAATAAATACATATAAAATTTTCTTAGACACATCCAAATGTCACACATCTAAGAAGTTATTTAACATTGGTTAGTAACGAGCTAATTAAAATCTATAAGTAGGAGGACACATAAACCCAATGTCTTAAGATTTTGAATTTAAACATACTATCAACCAACTTGCTACAGTTGAAATAGTTTATTCCATTAGTGGTGATCCCCTATGAGACAAACAAACACAATTTTTATGCATATAAAAGGCAATTTATTAATAAACATGATTTTCATGCATCTAAAAATGGATTTAATAATAATTCATTACATACTTTCTAGGAGAATTTTAAAGTAACTTATTCTTTTTTTCTCTCTTTTAATGGCATATGTTAAATATTTTTTTGAATTTAGTACTAATGGGCAGCGGTGTGTACGTTTAGTTTTTATATTGAACCGAATTGAATTAGAAACTGGTTTGGTTCATAAATTTGTTCGATTCTTGAACCGATTTTGAAAATGTGGTGTGATTCACTTGGTTTCAAGGTCGGTTTAGTTCATTTAATTTTTTTATACTATTAAAAATATTGGGTGTGTTTCAGTCAGTGTTTAAAAACTCGGCCCGGCCATCGACCCGACCGAGGTTAGGAGCCATAGGGCACGGGTTCAACCGCGGGGTCACAGGGTCACTACGCTGACACAGTTTTATATATTAAAAAATATATAAAAATATATATCCTATATGAAAATATTAAAAAACAAGACATCAATCATCAAAGATTCAAAATATACTTAACATAATTTATCAATTACAACCACAAGTCAATATTACACAACCTAATTAAAGTATCAGGATACCAAATTACAAAACTCATATTCTAATGGGGTTACTACGCTGACCTGATTCTGCCTCTTTTGAGAAGGTCTCTGACAAAGAAAAATTTAAAGGAAGTAAGAATGAGTTTTTGTTTTCCATCGACGACCGTAAGGATTTCATTTGAATGGATAAAATTCTTATCTTTTCTAAAAGATTCATGGCAGGGAGGTGAAGATTGAAAATTGGTGAAAATCCTACCACCAGGAATGATGAGGTGACGATCCAAAATTCTAAATGGCCGCCACCGATTCTTCCAATGCCAATCCAGAAATTTCAAACCTCCAACCCTCTGATCCACAATCTCCATTTTACCTTCCTACTTCTGATAGCCCTGGCTTATTCCTTACTAATGTCGTCCTCAAGGGAGAAGCCAACTATGATGTCTAGTCCAAGTCTTTCAAAAATGCTCTCTTGGCCAAGAACAAAGTAGGATTCATAGATGGTTCCATCAACAAACCTGCGCATACAGCAACTGATGCAACTCATGCTTGGACTCTTTGCAACTCCATGATCAATAGTTGGATTCACAACACTATTGACTCCTCTCTCAAGCCATACACCCATTATTTCTCCACAGCCAAAGCTCTTTGAGATGATCTTTGTGAATGTTACTCTATCCAAAACGCTCCAAAGATTTATCAATTGAAATCCAATCTTTTTCAGCTACGGCAGTAAGGAATTTCGATCAGTACCTATTACACCAAGCTTCGTGGTGCTTGGGACGAGCTGGATGCTGCAAGGGCACTTCCTGATTGCCTTCATGGTGCTGATTGTCCTGTTACTAAGCATATTACAAAACAAATGGCTGATAATCATGTTTATCAATTTCTTTTAGGACTTGATAATGCACTTTCGGTAATATCAGGTCTCAAATGCTGAACCAACCTACTCTTCCCACCCTTAATAAGTCGTATTCCACATTGGTCCAGGAGGAGACTCAAGTCACTATGGCCCAGAATCATGTGGTGCGCAATGATGCTTTCAGCTATGCTGCCCGCGAACAGCCTCTTTCTTCTAACCTCTGAACATGTTCGTTGCAGCCATTGTGGTAAGTTATACCATGATGTCTCCAAATGTTATCAACTCCATGGCAGACCTCCTAAGGGTCGTGGAAGCGGGCGTGGCAGGACAAATGATAACCGATACAACAACATTGGAGCTCCTGCACAACAAACCGCAGCTGCCGCTCCCGTATTGTCCAATCCAAATAATGCTCCTGCGTTCACTCCTGAGATGTTCCAGCAACTTGTCAATCTGGTAGCATCTTCCTCAAATGCATCTTCTACCAATACTACTTCCCTCTCTGGTAAGCACATCTAACCTTACCCATGGCTCGTGGATAGTGGTGCCTCTCAACAGATAATTGGAAATCTTCATCTACTTTCACATATCGAATCTATTCAGCCTACTTCCATAGGTTTAGCTGATGGTGATCAAGTTTTATCATCTCGAAGTGGCACCATTCAATTAACACCCCATATTGTTCTTCAAAATGTGTTATATGTTCCCAAACTACAGTGCAATCTGATTTATGTTGCTCAATTAATCAATGATACGCATTGTAGTATCTCTTTTAATCAAACTGGTTGTGAAATGCAGGACCACACAACGAGGATCACGACTGGACTGGGTAGATTGCAAAGTGATGTTTATGTGCATGACTCTGACGTATCCTTCTCCACTGCATGTGCTGCCCGAACCCAACAAAATGCAGAGATTTGACATCGTCGCTTAGTTCATCCTTCCTTTCAGAATTTGAAGTTTCTTCCATTTGTTGCAGTGAATAAAAATAGGGATTTTTCTCATTCAGTATGTGATATTTGTCTTCAAGCACAACAAACTCGCACTGTATACCCTATTAGTATCAACAAAACGGCTGCTAGCTTTGATATTATTCATTGTGATATCTGGGGTCCATATCATACTTCTTCATTAACAGGAGCACGCTATTTTCTCACCATAGTAGATGATTTTAGCAGAAATGTATGGGTTTACTTAATGTCAACAAAATTAGAAACTTTAAAATTTTTGACTCAGTTTATCTTGATGGTGTGAACTCGGTTTAATGCATACATTAAAGTAATACGCACAGACAATGGACCCGAGTTTTGTGCTACAAATCTCCGAAAAGTGTACTCAGACATGGGCATTATACATCAAACTTCATGTGTTGATACACCGCAACAAAACGGCCGGGTTGAATGCAAGCATAGAGATATTTTAAATTTGGCAAGGGCATTACGATTTCAAGCTCATCTACCGATTGAATTTTGGGGGGAATGTATTTTAGATGTTGTTCATATAATCAATAGAACTCCTACATCTCTTCTCCAAGGACAAACTCCATATGAGCGTCTCTTCAAATGTACACCAAGCTACGACCATATTCGCATCTTTGGATGTCTTTGTTATACTCATCCACGGCCTAAACCCGCAAACAAGTTTGCAGCCAGATTCGTACGCTGTTTGTTTCTTGGCTATCCCTTTGGTAAAAAGGGACGGAGGCTTTATAACCTTGACACCAAGACTGTTTTTGTTTCTAAAGATGTCATATTTGAGGAATCCATTTTCCTTTTGCACAAAAAACAGAGGTCCCTATCACTTCTTCCGTACCTCAAATGTTATCCTCCACACCAGTTCTTGATGAGGTGACGACTGGAAGCTCTTCTCAAACCCATGATCATATCCCTGCCGCAAGTGAAAATATTTTATTGCCTCCACCAAATGATGACGACAACAGTACACATCTTCCTACACCAGCAAATGTTGATGATTCAGGTGCACAACCTCATATACCTGGTGTTGAACAGCATGATCAGTCTCTTATATCACTTGCTGCTCCAACCGAAAATCTGCGCCATAGTCATCGTGTACGTCGTCCTCCACAGTACCTCCAGGAATTCACATGCTCAAAGTTTATTGCACATAATCCAACAGCTTCATCTACCTTTTCCAGTCAATTCTCAGGTATTCCTTATCCCATAGCTAATTTTGTTTCTTGCTCTAATTTTTCACAAAAGCATCAACAATTACTTGCTGCTATATCTACTGGTGTTGAGCCCAAAACTTTCAAGGAAGCTATGCTAGATGAAAGATGGCGTCAAGCAATGCGTAAAGAAATTGATGCACTAGAGCAAAATCACAGATGGGAACTCACTTCTCTGCCACCAGGAAACCGTGCTACACCTTGTAAGTGGGTATATCGCATCAAGTACCATTCTGACGGCACTAAGGAGAAATTCAAAGCAAGGCTAGTCATTGCTGGTAACAACCAAGTTGTTGGAGATGATTACTTTGACACATATGCTACAGTAGTGAAAATGGTTAGTGTTCGGACATTACTTGTTGTCGTGGTTGCAAAACACTGGAAAATTTATCAATCGGATGTTACAAACGCCTTCTTACACGGCGATCTTGCAGAAGAGGTTTACATGCGTGTTCCCGCGGGCTTCTGTCACCATAGTCCTAATACCGTATGTTGTCTAAAGAAGTCTCTCTATGGCTTACGACAGTCTATTCGGAATTGGTTCTTAAAGCTGCGAACATCCATTGAGTCCTATGGTTTTATTCAATCCAAAGCTGATTACACCTTGTTCACTCTACACAAAAATGGCCATTTGCTGTGTTACCCATCTACGTAGATGATATTATCCTAGCCGGAGATGATGAAGATACTTGCACTGTTGTAAATAATTTTCTCAACTCATGCTTTCACATCAAGGATTGGGTGTTCTAAAATATTTTCTTGGAATCGAAATGGCTCATGGTTCTTCTGGTTTATTTCTCAGCTAACGTAAATATGCTCTTGACATCTTAGAAGATGCGGGACTTTCAGCCTGCAAACCATGTGAATTTCCACTTGAAACAAACCACAAACTCGCGACAACAGCAAGCCCTCATTTCTCGGATCCAGGTCGATATCGAAGGCTCATCGGAAGAATGGTTTATTTAACCATCACTAGACCAGAGTTGAGTTATTCAGTCTATATTCTCTCACAATTCATGCAAACTCCAAATGAAGCTCAGTATCTGGCTGTCCTACGCATCTTAAGATACATAAAAGCTAATCCTGGACAAGGATTACTACTTTCATCTAACAATGATTTTGTCATTCGAGAATATTCAGATTCGGATTGGGCGAGTTGTCACTTAACCAGGCGTTCAGTTACTGGATATTTTATTATGTTGGGAACTTCTCCAATCTCATGGAAGAAAAAGAAACAACCTACGGTCTCCCGTTCCTTTACTGAAGCTGAATACCGCGCCATGGCAGCAGCTACTGTTGAGTTACTAAGGCTCAAATCATTCCTAGCCTTTCTTGATATTCAACATTCCATGCCAACGCAGTTGCACTGTGATAACCAATCAACCATGCACATAGTTGCTCATCCAGTGTTTCATGAACGCACCAAACACATTGAATTTGACTCTCATTTCGTGCGTGATCATGAGTTACGAAGAACAATCTCCACTACATATGTTCGATCAGATCAGCAACTTGCAGACATTTTTACGAAGGCTCTTGGCATGAAGCAATTTCATTTTCTTTACAGCAAATTGGGCATTTCGTCATTGCATGCTCCAACTTGAGGGGGAGTCTGTTACAATAGTTTGAATTTGAATAGTCTGTTACAATATTGTTTGTATTTATTTTCTTAATGAGTCTTTATAATAGTGTTTGTAACCGTAGATAGGGTGTTTACTTTTGTAACCGTAGTATTTATTATCTTTTGTAACCGTAGATAGTGTGTTTACTTTTGTAACTGTAGTATTTATTTGCGCCTATTTAAAGGCTCCCAATGTATGAGATAACATCAAGTTGAAATAACAAGTTTATTTTGGTATCAGAGCAATCCTAGTATACACGTTTCTGCATTTCCTTTTAGTGTGAAAGCTGGTCCACTCAACATGGCCACTGATGGTTGCGGAAAGTCTAAAACAACCGATCCTAATTCGCCATTTTTCTTGGCTGGATCCGACAGTCCAGGTCTCTTATTTACGACTATCATGCTGCGTGGTGAGGCCAACTATGAAAACTGGGCCAAGCTCATGAAAAACTCATTGAAGGCGAAAAATAAATTGGGTCTTGTGACTGGATCAGTCAAGAAACCAAAGGAGGATGATGCCGAAGAGTGGTGCGCCTGAGAGATGTGTAATTCGATGCTCAATGGTTGGATTCACAACACCATTGATGCAAACCTTCAACAATTCATCAAGTGTTTTGATGACGTTAAGGACTTATGGAATGATCTAAAGGAAAGGTATGCGGTGCAAAACTTTCCAAGACAATATCAACTAAAATCCAGTTTAGCCAGTATCAAGCAAGATGGAGATAGCGTTGGTCATTATTACACCAAGCTAAGAGCTGTATGGGATGATCTGGAAGGCAGCAAAACTCGCAAGTCTTGCTCTTATGGTGATAAGTGTGACTTTGCCAAAGAAATCGAAGAGGAGCAAGAACATGATCGAGTTTATCAATTTTTGATGGGGTTGGACGACTCTACATTTGGCAATCTGCGATCCCATATTCTCAACACTTCTCCTCTTCCTAATGTCAACAAAGTGTACGCAATTGTCACTCAAGAGAAGACCCATCGTAGTATCTTTCGCGTTCAAGATGAGCGAAGTTAGGTAGTGGGAGACTCGGCCCAAACTGATTCCATTAAGCGGACAGACGTAGCCGTGCAGCAACGGACATTAAGCGGACAGACGTAGCCGTGCAGCAACGGACGGCTCCTGACAAACCACAAGTCAGAATGCCTTGCCCACATTGTGGCAGGGCAAACCACGGCCCTTCTAAGTGTTGGAACGTTCATAGTTTTCCACCAAACAAGAGTGCTGGTCGAGGACAAGGAAGGGGAGGATGTTCAGCAGGACGTTATACGTATGCACATGCGACACTTTCGATGGATACCTCACACCCAGTTGCTGCTAATTCTCTTCCTCCAGACACCTCACATTCTGCTTCTCCACAGGTTGCTGCACACTCTGTTTTGACCCCAGAAGTTGTGAACAAATTGTTAACATTGGTAGACCAGACTCAATCACATGAAAAACTATCTGGTAAGCGTATTTATTCTAAATGGCTCATTGATAGTGGGGCCTCACGTCATACGAAGGGAGCTTTAGCTTTATTAGCTGTCATTACATCTATCCCCTCTCTACCTGTGACACCCCCAAATGGATCTATTACTTATGCTGCAAAACAAGGCTCGACGGTGTTTAATACAAATTTCATATTATCAAATGTTTTATATATGCCTAACTAACGCTGCAATCTCATTTCTATTTCTCAACTTCTTCATTCCAAAAGCAGCAGCGTCACATTCACTGATAAAAAGTGCATTTTGCAGGACCAAGTGCTGAAGAGGGAGATTGGTTTGGGTGAACTTCATGAAGGAGTATATGTGTTTCGGCCTCTTTGTGCTTCAGCTTCGGCAGTTCAAGTAGGAGAGTCAATTGAATTGTGGCACAACAGGCTAGGTCATGCATCCTATGATATTTTGTCTTTGATTCCAGAATTTAAATTTTTGAATAATAAAGATGTATGTAAGGCATGTGAAGTTTGTCATCGTGCCAAGCAAAATAGATCAATGTTTCCTGTAAATGTTTCTCGCAGCAAAGAATGTTTCAATTTAATCCATTGTGACACTTGAGGTCCGTACAAAAATTCTTCTTCTTCTGGTGCACGTTATTTTTAAAATTTTGTGGATGACTATAGCAGGCATGTATGGGTTTATATGTTGCCAGATAAAAGTGAAACTTATGATCGAATGTGCAAATTTCTGGCTATGGTTCTAAACCAATTTGGTAAAACCGTAAAAATAATAAGGTCTGATAATGGGACTGAGTTCTAATCTAATAAAATGATGAATCTCATGAATGAAAAAGGTATTTTGCAGCAAACAACATATGTTTATACGCCTGAACAGAATGGGAGAGTAGAAAGGAGGCATAGACACATCCTTAATGTGTCGCGTGCCTTGCTATTTCATGCAAATCTTCCTGTTGATTTTTGGAAAGAAAGTATTATTGCTACTGTTCATGTAATTAACAAAACACCTACAAGGATTCTCCAAGGAAGGTAACCACATGAAGAATTGTATGAAGTTAAACCAGATTATACATACTTGCGCACGTTTGGTTGTCTGTCTTTTGCTAGTACCAGACCAAAACCAACTGACAAGTTTGCTCCACATTCGCGAAGATGTGTTTTCATCGGATATGCAATGGGGCAGAAAGGTTGGAGATTGTATGATATAGAAGCGCAACAAAGCTTTGTGTCCATGGATGTAATTTTTTTTGAAAATACCTTTCCATTTCGCGAAGCTCCAGCTCAGTCCATTTCTGCACCAAATTCTCACGTGCCTAAAGTGCAAATAATTTCTGACGAAGATCATATTGTTTATGACGGTTTTGATACGATTAACTCCTCTAATAACAGACCAGCATCCCATGGTTCATGTGTTCCTATGGACGATAGGGGGAGTACTTCGCTGGAAGCAACACCTACTAACGAAGTCATTTCTATGGAGGAAAGGGAGCTATCCTTGTTGGAAACAAACTCGAATTCTACTGGTGCACCAACTCAACATCGATTGATGGAAGAAGATCGGCGTAGTGCAGTCACATGCCAGTAGCGTACCAGGAAGCCTCCAATCTATTTGCAGGACTATGCATGTCAAGTAGCTGAAACACATACTCCTTCGTCTCTCATTACTCAAACCAATGTCACCTCAGGTACTCGGTATCCTATGTGCAATTATGTTAGTCTCACTAATTTTTCTAAGCAACATCGAGATTTTGTTGCAGCTATTGATACAGGTCATGAGCCATGCAAATTTCAAGATGCTGTAAGGGACTCACGATGGGTGAAAGCCATGAGGGAAGAAATCACAGCTTTAGAAGACAACCACACTTGGCGTATCACGGATTTGCCTCCAGGAAAGCACGTTCTTCCAAGCAAGTGGGTGTTTAAAATAAAATATTGTTCTGATGGAACGGTGGAACGTTATAAGGCAAGATTGGTGATTGCAGGTAATTATCAGATTGCTCGAGAAGATTACGGTGAGACCTATGCACCAGTGGCAAAGATGGTGAGTGTTCGCACATTACTAGCAGTAGCTGTAATGTGGAACTAGGAGTTGCATCATCTTGATTTTCATAACGCTTTCTTGAATGAAGAAATAAGTGAGGAAGTTTACATGAGATTCCCTCCTGGATTCAGTAATGGATCTAAACATAAAGTTTGTCATCTTACAAAGTCGTTGTATGGTTTGCGACAATCACCAAGAAATTGGTTTTCCAAACTCAGTAGCTCGTTGACAACTTATGGATTTGTTCAGTCAAGAGCTGATTACACCCTCTTTACTATGCAGAAAGGGGATGTGTTCCTTGCACTTTTAGTCTATGTAGACGATATCATCTTAGCGGGTAATAATTCACAAGATTGTCTTGCAGTCAAAGAGTATCTGAATCAATGTTTTAAAATAAAATATCTAGGTAATCTGAAGTATTTTTTGGGGATTGAGATTGCCCGTAGCAAGAAAGGAATATTTTTATGTTAGCGTAAGTATGCGTTGGATATTCTTTCTGATTCCGGGCTTAGTGGATGCAAACCTGTCATGTCTCCTATAGAAAAAAATCATCGTCTTGCATTGGATGAAGGACCAGAATATGAGAACCCTGAACGATATAGAAAACTCATTGGTAAATTGATTTACCTCACTATCACAAGACCTGACCTGAGTTATGTGGTTCATATCCTGTCTCAATTCATGCATTCACCGCGCCAAGCTCATTATAAGGATGTTCTTCGTGTTCTTAGATATGTAAAAAGAGATCAGGGTTAAGGAATTCTTCTAAAATCAGATTGTGACCTAAAAATCCATGCCTATTGTGACTCGGATTGGGATTCTTGTCCTCTCACTAGACGATCTCTCACGGGTTTCTTTATTATGTTGGGTTCATCACCAGTGTCATGGAAGACCAAGAAACAAGTAACGGTGTCGCGTTCTTCAGCAGAAGCGGAGTATAGATCAATGGCTGCAGCTACAGCAGAGATCGTATGGCTCAAGTCGTTTCTCACCTCTCTTGGGGTCACTCATCCAAGCCCTATGGAATTATTTTGTGATAACCAAGCAGCTCTACACATTGCAGCCAATCCGATGTTTCACGAGCGTACCAAGCATATTGAGTTAGATTGCCACTTTGTACGTGAACATATTATGGCAGATGATATTGCAACAGCCCATGTTCCTTCTTGTTCCCAACTTGCAGATTTGTTTACTAAAGCCTTAGGACAACGTGAGCTCCTTGGTTTTCTTCACTAGGAGAGAGGAGAACGATTAAATTTAGGTTTGCAAGCACTTTTTTTTTAAATAAAACAATGTTGTTTCATGGAATTTAAAAAAAAAAACATGCAGTGACCCCCTTTGACCCCTCTAACCCGGGAGTCGCTGAAACTCGACGGGGTTTTGAGGTTCGGAGGGGTCGATATGCATATAGGGTCCGACTTGTGATCCCAACCCGGGTCAACCGAGGGTGAGGCGGGGTTTTAAAACACTGGATTCAGTTAGGCTCAATTTGATTTTTGGCCTGAATTTAATTGAATCGGTAAAATGGTATGTTTCTTTAATCAAAATGATTTTGAAAAAACAGTTAGATTCATGAACCGGTTTACAAAAATATATAATTCTTATGGTGCGGTTTGAATAAGTGCATATTTCAATTCATTCATTTGATTTTTTTACACCCATTCTAATAAGTCGATTCAATTTCTAACAAAAATTTATTTTTTTCCTTGCAAGTAAAGTAAGTGCATTATCCATATTTTTAGGTTGATTGGTTACTTTATCTTTAATGTAAAAGTTATTTATCAATCTATCTTCTTTTAAAACTATTTTTTAATTTATCTTAGTTTGATTAAAGTTGATCAAGTAAATCATACATCTTACTCAAATTTTAATTGTTACGTGTATGATTTTGATTAAACTAGAATAAATTAATAAGTGATTTTTAAAGTGAAAGTAGATTCATCAGTGAATCCAAATTTTAATTGAGAAATTTCCATTATTTTACTTTATTTTTGGTAAATTTCACAACTTTTATTTGATTCGTTGAAAATTTACTAATATTATTTGTACATTGTTTTTCATTGGAAAAAGATTTGTGAGTAAAAGCCCAATTACATAGCAACCATTGTTGTTAAGATCGCGTAGAAGATCGTAGGATTGGATGATCCTACGATTTTTTCCTTCTAATGATCTGAATCGTAAGTAAGATCGCTCTCCTTTCAATTTTGCTAGGATTGACGTGTGAAAGCGTAAAATCGTTTCAATCGTCTGATCCCACCATCCTAATGATTTGTCAAAAAAACACAGATTCCATTATTGAAAAAGAGAGGAAGAGAATAGGGAAGGTGATGGGTTTCATCGATGTCGGTCGTCGAAAATCATATCCACAAAAAGGGGAACCATTCGCTTGCAAACCTAGCCACTGGAAGACAGAAACAGAAAGAGAGAGAATTGATGGAAGAGAGACTGAAAGAAAGAGAACGACTCGAATAGAAAGAAGAAAAACCTTGCACTTGTGACTAGAATGTCCACCCTTTCTCACAAGTCTTCGTCCTCGAGGACTTCATGAATGGAAGCTGCCAAGTGCTGACATAGACCAGTGGCTAGGCAAGGCATGGATTGAGGTTGCTGTAGTGTTGGACCTTGTTGTGTTCTTGGGAAGAGATCTGGACCGTCTGCGGGCTGAGATCTGGGCCAATGTCCTTTCATTATTTCTTTTAATTGTTAAATGTTTAAAATCAAAAAGTTTAACATATAATTTTTTATAATTAGAAATAGGAATATAAATATTTGATATATTATTATTATTATTATTATTATTATTATTATAATTTTTCCTTTAATGTAACCTTTGTTTGCTTATTTTAGACATTTACTATGAAGTAAGAGAAATAAAATCATACGAAAACTACTAGTGTGTTAGTGCATGCTATACACATAGATCCAATTCCGACTTTCATTTCCTTCTTTCTCCTTATATTTAAATGTTCTATTAAATAAATGGTTGCTAGAGAATTTTACTGATTTAATTGGGGAATGAGTGGTATTACGAATTAGAAAGTAGTTCATGTATGTACGGACTACAACAAAAACATCAACAATCTTAAGAATGAAAAGGTATGAAAAATAGAATGTAAAGGGATCATGGATGCAAAATTTCTCTAAGGGGGAATTTGGTAAAGTATAATTTTTTTTCGGGAATCATGATTGGTAAAGGATAATTTTTTTTTCGGGAATCACGATTCCAAGTAATTTGTTGGGAAAGTGAATTTCTCGGGAATGTTATCAAAAATCTATTTGGTAGGCCAAAATATTTCGGGGAATATTGGGTTAATTTTACTGATGCTATGTTTGGTTAATTGTAAAATATGGTCAGGAATGTGAGTCATTTTACAAAATTAGCCTCACAAACTTGAAGCCAATGTTCCTCCATTATCATGATCCATCAAACTACCGCATCCAGATGAATAAGAGGGCACTGAAAAACTTCCCTCTTGTGCATTTCCACCATCCAATTTCATGCTACCCTCTCCTTCTTCCCCTTTTAGCTCAATCCCACCCTCACCAACATTTGTGTTCCCAAAAAACTGAGGACCAATTGCCCCCGAAAACATGCCTAACTAATCCCTAATTTCAACACCGACAATTCCAACCTCAAGATCTAAATCCCAAAAAGCCATTTCTCTCTCAAACCTAACCACGAATTGAAGACCGAAATGAAAATAAGATTTAGGAATTATGAAATTCACGCAATCCAAGACCCAGAAACAAAGAAAAACATTACCCAGAAATTGCAAAGTTTTGGTCTCAACCAAAAGCAGCATTTTGTGTCACAGAGCAAAGAATAAAAAAAAAGGAATGAAGTTGCATTAAAGATCCATTTTCAGAATTAGCAAAGAATCAGAGAAAGAAAACTAAAGACAAGAGAAAGAGAGAGAGGGAGAGAGAGAGTATATAAAAGGAGGAAAGCCCTCATTTTTGTACCACCTTACCTACTACCAAGAACCCAAAATTACGATATTTTTTCAATTTTAGAAAAAGAAATATGTATATTTGTTGTTGCTGCTTCTCTACCATGTTCATAGATCGGAGTCAGAGTTTTTGAAGGATTTTTTGTTTTTTTATCGATCCCTCTTCGTTATATTTTTTGTTTTTATAATAGTATTACCTTGGGCTTGGACCTTGGTGGATAGAATAGAATGGCAACTGCAACTTTCACATTCAGTGTTTTGGTGTTTCTGCCATTATTTTCTTTTACTAATCACATTGACGAACAGTCATAGAGAGCAAGGATTTAACAAGGGTATTTTTGTCCTAGAAATATGTGTCTATTATCCCACCGTGTGAGATTTATAAAATACCACCTTATCAATGGTAATCTGGGAAAATTATGTGTGAACCAGAATCTCGGGAAAGCAAGATTCCTAGGAAAAAATTTCCTTCTCCTTATACCAAACATGGGGATATAGATTGCCAATGTAAATTTCTCAGGAATCTAAAATTTTACCTTGTACCAAATAACCCCTAAATGTATAAGAATGGCCTTGCAAGATGGCCGCAACCAAAAGATAGTTACAAGAGTTCTTTAAAGATGAAGTCAACAAGAAGTGCCTCGAAGGGTGGTGTCCAATTTTGGAGTCTTATATTCATTGAGCAAGAGAGGCAAAACATGGACATGTGTCATAAGCTTATAGAGGGGAAATATGAGATAATTTCTGTTTTGGATTAGTTTATATGGCCCACAGCTAGGCCCAATGACATGATCCAACTGTCAACTCCGAAGACACCATGGTATGTGCTTTATCAAAGAAAAATCAATGAAGCTGATTGCAAGTTTGGAGCGTCATTGAACTATGTCCTCTCAGCTACTTGAACTGTTTGCAGGTATGTTCATAGTTACACTGTGTCGTAATTCTATAAATGCAGAATGACAAGTCCTCGTTCACATATTTTATATTTTCTTCCATTTTACATTACAAACGCGCCCTTAATCGCTTAATGACTTAGTGTCAAAACATGATTATAGCCTTCAAATTATTGCAGCTTTTAATCTCCTTCCCAACTTTTTTTTTATACAGAGAGAAATATAGCATTGTCAGGGAACGTTAAGCAAATATTTCCTTTGCCATAGGCTAAGATGTTAATGAAAGAAAATTTTTAATTTACTTTATGAGTTGTCTATCAAAGCCTGAAGAAGCCAAGAGCCCTCTATTCTCTTCAGCCCTTCTTAGGTGGTAAGGCATAACAATCTCTGCTGGTCCAACTGGCATGTACTTGCTGACTTGAAACCCTGCATTGCTCAAACCAAATGAAAGTGCCTCTTGTAACACCCTGTTATACTTCGATTTGTTAACATTACGTATGGCATTAAGCGCAGTTACAATCACAACAATTGAGTTAAAATATGGACAAACTTTTTCCTTTTCATTAATAAACATTTTAGTTTAAAATCAATTATGTAATTAAAATAACTCCAAAAATTGCGATCATAACTTAAACAATATGAGAAAACTTATTCTTTCTTTAATTATGACACACATTTCTCCCCCAAAGTGCCAAGTAATCCCCTTAGACCAACAAGGCTTAAAGCTCATGTTCAACACTAAATCTTCTTCAATTTTTATTACACGGGGAATTCTTTACTTCCTTTATGATTCTCATCTCCTACTATGTTATAAATCTCTTTGTTAGCTTAGCGTAGGTTCAAACTGTATTTTATTTGGAGCTTTTTAACTCAAGTTATGCAACTTTTTCTAAAGGGGGTATAATTTTTCCAAAAACACCTCCATTTGCGTTATCAACATCATGATTGTCCAAACTCAAGTCTCTCATGCATAATACCATTCAATTATATGAAATCCCACATGGATCACATCACTTGGGCAATAAGCCACCCTATCATCATGATTCCAATATACAATCTTTACTTCCAAAGTAAGCGATCAATATATATATCAAAGTCTCATATACCACAATAGGTCTAAAGTCTTTCTATCACACTTTGGTATATAATTATATCATATCCAAATATGTCAATTACAATCATCCAAAGAGAACTTAGATATGACAACACATGATCAAAGTCTTTGCTACATATACGATATAATAAATACTAAAACTATGATCATGGGCTAGGTCCCAAAAGCATAATACATATCTCCAAAATAATACATATGCATGTGATGATACAAAATAACATGCATATCGAAATAACAACAACAACAACATGCAACAATCCATATCTACAGTGGCCTCCTGCACCATCAATACCTCAAAGGTGATCCCCAAAACGTGGGGTGAGATAAACATCTCAGTAAACCAAGGTCCTTAAAGGATTCCTCCATCCCAGAGTTCACTTCAGGTGTAACAACAATAATAGTAAATATTATGTATATACATATCCATGCAATGTGTAAAACATCTCCATGAGACATCCCTTCGGAACTCTCTCCATCCATAGCATTCTCAAATATAAATAGTTCTTCCTATTCATCTTCTGAGGCTATTTCAGCCATGATATTTTTGGTAGATGGGTCAAGCCTATTGGAGGGCTTGAAGGGTTTGGTTTGGCATGACATAGTCTACATTGGATTGTTTAGAAGAAGAAGTATTCTTAACTCTTTGGGTGGATGACCCAGTTTGGGGTTGGGTTCATGACCTAGATTATTGTTGGGCTGGAGACTCAGATTTATCAGATTTTTTAGCTAACCTAGCAAGGATTAGCTTACCTTTTCTCTCTTTGAAATATGTTGATTTCGCCGATTTCGGCATTGCTAACACTACATAAACAGGCTAAAAATTTCAGGAATTTTTATAAAAGGCCAAGATATAATAAGAACTTAAAAAATGAAAATCCTAAACCAAACAATAATCAAAATTTTAAGTCATAAAACACATCCAAACCTATTAAGCTAACAATTTGCTATAATTGTATATATATATATATGGGGAAGGATCTGTTTACGAATTTGTTTTACAAATTACACTAATTAAGTATGACCGGTCATACTTAGTATAATTTGTAAATCAAAAATTTATAAATATAACTTTTCCATATATATATATATATATATATGTGTGTGTGTGTGTGTTTAATATATTTTGACAAAATTAAGATATTCTGAGTTCTGACAATGGAAATCTTCCAAGGATGTTGGATTCCCAAAAGCAGAACCACTTGTTGATGTTGTTAGTGGGTTGGAATATCTGCAACTTGAACTCCCTGGAATCCAATTCATAAATGGTGGGCGATGGAATCTTCAGCTTGGACTTCAAATTTTGTCCTTCGAATTAGAATGATGTTAGTTCATGGAATGGAATGAAAACTCACGCTTTGTTCTACTTTTCGGCTGGAGTCACTTTCCAAACTAATTTAAGAAATTATTGGAAGTTACAAAATTATGTTCTTATTCACTTGTATAAGACAGAATAAAATATTTGATTTAATTTAAATTTTGAAAAGTAAGAGTAAGTATAGGGATATCATATAACTTTTTCATAAAAAAAAATTTCAATCATTTATTTAATATGAAATCTGAATTGAATTCAAAATTTTCAAAATTATATATATATATATATATATATATATTATTTATTTATATACAATTCAGATTTGAAAAGAATGAATGAATCTCCATGTAAAAAGAAAATTTAAAATAATTAATTCAACAGTTTTATTTTAAACAAAAAAATGTTCTTAATAATAATAAAATTAGATGTCTTATTTGGGAAGAAAATATTGTTTTATACATTTTATTATATATGGTAGGTATATTAATTCAACAGTTTTATTTTAAACAAAAAAAAGTTCTGAATAATAATAAAATTAGACGTCTTATTTGGGAAGAGAATATTGTTTTATACATTTTATTACATATGGTAGGTAAGATTAGTTTACATGCTAATGTTGGATGCTTAAGAATTAAAGATCTCTATTCAAAGCCTCTTTAGAAAGATATTTAGTGTTGGCATAAATTTCATCAACTGTGCAAGTCCCATCCAAACGAGAGAATTTATTCTGATCCGAGACCACCATTTTTTAGATGGTCCCTTAGTATAAATGAGAAGGCAAAATTGAAAAGGAAGAAAAATAATAGGGATAAAAAGGAAAACAAAAGAATTAATATTATGAGAGAGAACACCAAATCATTAATGGTCATGGAGCATAATAAATATTTCCCATCCAAACGTGAAGAGTAACATGAAGTTTAGGGGTAAAAAGGTCAGACCATCAATTAAGGACTTCGGTTCGATATATGTCAAGTTAAATTTCACGTAATATATTTAAAAAAATAAAACGGAATAGAGTATTAAAAAAATGGGTTTTGTTTTTGTCATGTTACATGACAACAACAATTTTCTTACACACTCATAATACATGTGGGGTCCATTAAATAGTGAAGTGAGAGAAAAAATAAACATGGGGCCCAGCTTGAATTGTGTGTAGAAAGATTAGTTTCTTGTCATGTAACATGACAAATCATTTTCCCTACAAATATATATGTAAAAAATGGAACAGGATAAACTCACGTTGATATAAAAATAATAAATTTAATATCAAATCTTAATTGTTTTCGTACATTCAATAATTATAATTTATTGAGAATTAATAATTAATTAATAAATATAAATAAATAAATTATGCACATAAATCAAATGTTAAGATTTAGTATAAAAGTTAGGGCCTATTTGGTGTGTTGCATAAGACTTGATAGTATAAGCTAATACTATATATCATGACATTTTTAATTGTTTGGTATGAGTCGTATGACCATCGTATAGTATAAGCTTATATAGCAGAATACCTTTATACATCAAAATGATATATAACTTTTTTGATAATAAAAATGATGTATAACTTAATCGGGCTTAGGGTGGGATAAGGCTTAATAAGGGGTTAATGTATTAATCAGTGCAATTTTCAAGAATTAAATATTATTTTAATATTAATATATTAAAATAAAAAATAATTTTTCAATATATAATTTTTTAAAAGATTGGAAATTTTTATTTTTATAAAAATTAATATATTTTTGAACACATTGACTAATAGATTTCTATAAAAATTAATATCATGTGATATATTTGGAAGAATTATATAAATTAATTATTAAAAGATATTTTTGTCAAAAATATTTATTTTTATCCTATATAGTATTGTAAGTGCATTACCAAATATTGAATGATATTATTTTATACAATATATTATCTTATGTAATATCATGTCAAACACTGGATAATAATCAGGTCTTATACTATCAAACTTTATCTTATACTATGTGCCAAATATGTTCTTATTATCCTTAGTAAGAAAATGTGTCCAGTAAAAAATAAATCACAGACCCATTTTTATGGCTTGGCCTTAATTGGGAAATGTTTTCCACGCCCTTAAGCACTAGATAAATCAGAGCAGCATGAATAGTTTTTTTTTTTTTTTTTAATAACAGTGGAAACTAAGCATGAGTAGTTCATTCCCTCTTATCCTCAATATTAAATATTTGGTAGATTGGGTAGGAAAAATAAATTGTTTCAATAAATTTTTATGTGATTATTTTTCTTTGAGGTAGTCATCAACTGAATAAGACAGAATTTTCTTTTTGATAAAGTATTTCTATTGGTTTGTACCCAAAAAAAAAAAAGTATTTTTATTTTTTTGGTATCCTAAAATATATATATATATATATATATATATATTTCTATTGGTTTACGCCCATAAAGTGGAGGAACAATCATATCCCAATCATTTATCAAAGGTCACTATAATTTTTATTGAAGTGATAGGACATGCTCCCCATCTATCAACCACATAAAAGAGCCACGAAGACGTATGATAAAAGTGCATATGGTGAGACTGACGTTAAGTTTAACAATAATAATAAATAGGAAGGAGAGAGAAAGACGAAATATAATGAATGATTAAAAATTATATTATATACATCTAATGAATGATTATAATTTTTAAATTAAAGTAATAATATTAAAAACTTCCCAGTCATGTGTTTCGAGTGTAAAACGACGGGTAAAAAATATTTATTTATTTCAAATAAGACATATATAATTAGAGTAACCATGATATTGATTTGTTAGGATGCTGCCATTTTGAAACAAACACATTTTAAATATGGGGAAATTGTTTCTTTTCTCTTTTTTTGGAAATAAAAATTAGTTGTCTTTTTAAAGTACACAAGTTATGTATTTTTAATAAATTATAACTATGTACTAAGGGTAATACATAATTATAATGTGGGTCATTTGAGCAAGTAAAAATGTGAGATTAATAAACACTATATAGACAATGGGGTCCATATAGATTAATAAAAATGTGGGTCATTTGAGCTTTATCTTTTTTTATATATAAATAATGGGGTCCATATATTTGTTTTTATGACATGCAGAGACAATATGTTTCCTTTAATACGAGATTAATAACACTATATATATGAACAATGTACTTCTTATTTTACAAGAGAAAAGCCCAACTTCCTATAGAGACAAGGATCATGATAGGCCCCATATTTTAAAAAAAAAAAATGTCGGAGACTATGTTGCACTGACTCCGACACAGGACACGATACGATATAATGACACGTTAATTCTAAAAAATGTTAGTTTCGACACGTTTTGATATTAAATAATATATTTAATTTATGTAGTGTATATAATATTTAATATTCAATAATTTAATAAAAAATGAAACTAAACTTACAATACCCATCAATTTTGTAAAGAAACATAAGAGGTAAATATTTACAATTATATTTTCAAATTAAAAATCTCTTATACAATCCAGTGAGATTTATTCGGTATCCATTTTTAATTTTTATTATATCAGTTTGGTAAAACATCAATCAACTTTTTCATGATGAAATTTTAAATATTATAGATGTCGGAGCATGTCAGAGTGTTATGGAGTATCGGACACGATACTTTAAATTTTTTGAAGTGTCGATGCAACGTAAATGTGAGAGAGCTGGAGAAGTCACTTCTCATATTAAAGGGGAAGTGTATTCCCCATATATATATATACACACACATATATGAGCTTATCGTTTCTCAAGTTGCTTGAAATAATTTTATCTTCGACTACTAAATCATAACCGTACAAAGATTGATCAATGGTAATAAAAGAAGAGCGAAAAAAAGAAAATATAACCATTCAAAGGTGAATCAATCAATATAAGGAAATAAATAAACAAAACGACGTAGTTTTTGGATGGACGGAGATAAATATATCTCAAGCTGTTTGAGAAATATATATTTTTTTTCTCTCTCTCTATGTGTGTGTGTATATATATATATTAATGTTTCTTATGTCATAAGAGATAAATCTATTTTTTACATACAAAAAAAATGTGTGGGGCTCATGTGATCCAATGTGAGGAGAAGAGAGAGAGAGAATGATATGGGTTCACACATTTTTGTGTGTTATAGGAGTTACATTTTATCTCTCTTTTTTTGTTTTCCAACGTATCCTTCAGCTGACAGTCGAAGAATAATCCTTTCGAGGCAAGAGATTACATTAAGTGGGTAAACCTCTTCCAATAAAGCATTTTCTATACACACGATCAGGGAACGAATCCCTGTCAACATACTTAAGGAACTCAGCTATCTACCAACTATGCCGGGCTTTGTTGGTTAAAAACTTGCATCGTCCATTATTTTCTAACCCGACCTTTCTATTCGCATATGGGATGGAGATTTGTATGTGCTTCACAAGCCCTATTGATTGAAAATTTATTATTTATTTATTTATTATGGAAGAAAGCCAGGACCGTTAAGATTATGACAAAATATAGGCTTTTTGACCATTGTAGCCTTTAATTAATAAAAAATTATCATGTTGCCCCTATTTATAAACTATTAAAAAATTGACCTTTTCACCAAACTTAATACCAATATGCCCCTGTTTGACCGTTGACTACATATTTACCCGAGTACTGACCCATTTACCTAGGTATATGTCGCGGATAATTAGTGTTCTTACATATTTTGAGTTTTTACCCGAGTATATACCAGATACCCGGGCACACACCCACCTACCCAGGTAATCATCGGCCAGAAACCCCAATATCAGCAGGTTTCGGCCTCTTTGATCATTTATAAGTTTTGTATCCCCAAATCTCTCTTCTTTCTTATCTCTATTCTGAGCTTCAAGATTGTATTTCATCCCACCATCTCAAAAGGCTTTCTCTTGATATCATTAGCATTACACCTACATATTTATATTTTTTCTCTAAAATCCGAACCAAACCCAAACCCTAGATCCAATTTCATGTGAAAGATGAGTTCAAGCTCAAGCATGTATCCTGTAGTTACTTACCATAATGGGAGGCAATTTGAATGTCCCAATGGTGTCTGATTTAAAAGAAAAACAAAAACAATGAAAATCAAAGTGGACACTTTATATAATGAACTAAAGGAAAGAATTCATCAAAAATTGGGGCTACAAGGCAGCCAATCCATTCAGTGCATCAAAGCCAGGTTAGAGATTGTAGTTGATATGGATACAAAATACTACATTGGTAACTATATTAATGATGATGAAGATGTGGGATTTGTCACAGATGCATTTGTCGAGTGGTAAGTATTAAGATTTATTGAGATATATGTTACAGTTAATGCTGATCAGTCTTCATATTTACCGACACATACAAGCACTGCACAGTGTTATGGTCAAGAAGATACAATTATCGGTTTATCTACACCTACTCAGGTGTTAAGTCAGATAACAATGCATGAGAGTGAGGTGGAGGATGTAGACAATGAATCCAATAATTTCGGCTCACATATTTTGCAGTTTATAAAGGACTTCATAAACATATTGTGTGCTGCAATGTCATTCTCAAATAAATAGCCAAAAGGCATGTCAGGAGCCTCATAAACAGCTGCCTCTGGCTGAGAGGATGAGGACCCGTCATGTCGGCGCTTGGTCCTCCGCTGGGTAGCTATCCCTTTCTTTGAACCACGTCCTTCAGCCATTTTTTACAATGTCAAACTGAAAAAACACAAACGAACCTGTATTAGTACCAATCCAAATATAATTAACACTCAAAGATCAAACATCACTTCGTGGACACACAAATTAAAGTCACTCTCAAGAATCATAAATTAAATTAGCAAATAGTCCAAGCACTAGCTAACGAGCAAGATGTAATCAACGATTAAACGATATTTGGGTAGTTGAAAGATACCCACAAACGAAAATCAGAATTTGGGTTAGGGTTCATCAAAATTTAAAACCTAAAAAAAACCTTCTTTTGTTTTCGATCGGTTGAAGTTAGAAACAGTGGTGGATGAAGGATGATCATAGAGGAAGAGACTAGTCCAACCAGTGTGGTGAAGGAATCAGTGATTTCGCTATTTCACAGCTCTACCCGGATATCCTTTGTTGTTTTGCAAAAATGAAGGCTACCGGGTTTTAAAAAAACCCTACCAGCAAAATATACCCGAGTATCCCCTCCCTGGGTAAATAATTCAAACTTTTCCCAGATTATGAACACTACTCGGGTAGCCCACCTCTGTGTTGGTGTATAGATTTTCCGAAGGATACCCGGGTATCCCCTATGGACCTGGGTATTTTACGAAGTCAACGGTCAAATAAGGGCAGATGGGTGATATGTTTTGGTGGAAGGACGAAATGATAATTTTTTATTAAATAAAAGATACGGTGGTCAAAAGCCCAAAATATATTATAAAATCAGAATAACTTGGAACAAATGTTTAAAGTTTTTAAGGTTACTTTAGTTAAATTTATCTAATGTTTATCAAAATACACAAATAAAAATGTGTGTGACTCATTTTTTTTTCTTTCTCTTCTCTTCATATGGTTCCATATGGATCTTACATATTTTTTTATGTCTATTTTGGTGAACGTTAAATAAAATTATCTAAAGTTAGTTTACAAACTTTTAAACCCTGCAACAAATCGGAACGAGTGCATGATTTAGAAATTAAAATCAACCCCTTTTAATTTGAATAGAACTAACATAATCTTAAAGCTAGCATGAGGAAGTTAGCCTATCCAAGCCTTTTAAACTATTTTTCTTTCTCTTATTTTTTCCAGTGTGAGAACGTTCTAATTTATTTAGACGCTCAACTCTCAAATTCACCAATCAGAAAGAATAATTTAGTAATTTATGAATCACCAACCCCAATTCAATCTATATATTGATAAAATTGTTAAGAACTTGAATAAACATTTTTCTATGAAGTTATAAACACGTTTTTTCTGGTCAGTGTTTCTATTTGTTTTATAATTGTCTTTATTTTAGGATTCATATCTTTATGCATTTCCAACAAATATAACATAAATTGAATATTTTATTTCACTGAAATACATTTTCATAAGATTATAAAATTCTCTAATTTGTACAAAGATTTATGAATCATATTTCCTGCCTACTTGCAAAACTTCAAAATACAGCAGCTTTTAGTCTCCTTCCCAACTCTTTCCTGTACATAAAGTAGGAAAAGATAATTGTTAGCAGAAAGTCAAGAAAATATTTCCTATGCCGCATGATAATTAAGAGGTTAGTGAATGAAATTTTTAGTTTAGTTTACCTCATCAATTGCCTATCAAAGCCTGAAGCAGCCAAGAGCCCTCTGTTCTCTTCTGCCCTTCTTAAAAGGTAAGGCATAACCATCTCTACTGGTCCAAATGGCATGTACTTGCTAACCTGAAACCCTGCATTGCTCAAACCAAAGGAAAGTGCCTCTGACATTCCATATAGTTGTGCAAATTCTAGCTTGTGGTTCACCTTTCCATTCCCCAATTCATGTGCTTTTGCAGCAGCCAATTTCCCTACACAACATTTTCATGTCATATTAGACACAAGAATTGAGATGTTGGGTTTTTCTTATATTATAAAGGGTTTATAATTCTCATGTTGAAGGAGAATTGAAATCTTATGTTGTAGAGATAAAAAGCATGTGGGACCCATGTGTTAGAAAAAAATTATATGTAGGACCAATGTCAACACGAAAATCGAAGGGTGTGTAGCAAAATTTGAATTCTCATGTTGAATGAGAATTATAAAACCCTATTATAAATCATTTCAAAATGAGTAAGTATAAATCTAAGTACCTGATTCAACATTGTGGGTTGCAAGAACAACCGAACCAGATCCATTGGCAATCTTTTCAAGCATAAATATTGAGCAGTCATTGAAGCAATTGTGTGTGTCCTGAATGGTATTGTGAATTGGGGATGCATATCCCATAGACTCAGCCAATTTAGTTTCTGCGGACATGTAAGCACCCCTTACCAATTTGAATCCCAATGGAACTCCCATTTTGTCTGCTGCCTTTGTTGTAAGCAACAACCTCTCCTTGGCATCTTTTAAGTAAGTTTGAATGGTTCCAAACACAATGGGGTTGTCATCTTTGTTGTGCATGATGGCTGAAGAGTATGTGAAGTAATCGATAGCTGGTTGAACCCATGTGTGTTCTGCATCAACCAATAATGGAATATTGGCTTGTACACATCTTTGGCAAAGTTCAAGTAGTCTTTGATTTGCAAGTTGAAGATCACTCTCTTCTTCTGGTGTTAGAGGATCCGGTCTTTTCTGAGTGTGGTATAAGGGGCTGGATTCCGAGAAAATTGGAAGGGAATCTTGCTTCCATGGCAAAACCAATGAAGGGTCTTTTTGTTGCCATCTTAATAGGTCACTAACTCTTTCTAGCAATGCCATCGGACATATTGCAGTGATTTTCACAATGACAAAGCTCACCTGTCACATCAAATTTTAGATTTGCACTAATTAATATATTAATTTTATGGAAGTTTTTCTTTCCTAAATTCAAGTTATGTGTATTAAGTAAATAAATATTAAATAACATATATTTTTACAAAAATATAATTTTTCATGTTGTATGAAATAAAATTGTCTCATCGGCACAAAAAAAAGGTGGAACTCACTTGTTTTCTTTCTCTCCTTTTTCCTTAGTGAATTCCACACACTTTTTTTTATGTATACATGAAATAAATTTATTTCATGCAAAACAAGAAATTATATTCCCAATCTTTATGCACATAAATGTTTTATACTAGAGTATTAATTTCATTTATAAATAATATAATGCAGATTGTAATATAATTGTATAAATTGCCATCCTCATTGTCCTTTGGCTGGGTGGGACCCACCCTAAGGTATCATATCATGAATTTATATTGCTAAACAAAACAAAAAGGGTAGCATAACATCTCTACTTGTTTTGCTACATTGCTCACTTCAATTGATTTGTGCTGGACCCACACAAAGCAAAAAGACACGCCGCACCCAAACTCTAATTACCTTTTAATTAATTACATAATCAAACTAACACAATTAACTTAAACATCTTAAATTTAAGTGATAACTAATTTCACGTTAGGAGGGATCTTTTGACTCTAAAGTAAGACTTATAAGTCTTACTCTCATCTCAACCATTAATTTCCGTCCATCTAATTATTATTATTTATTTGAAATTAATAATTAATTAATTGGTATAGATAACCGTTAGATTGACGGAAATCAACGGTTGAGACGGTGAGTAAGACTTGTAAGTCTTATTTTAGAGTCAAAAGATCCTTCCCAATTTCATATATAGAATAAAAATATTAATTTAATAATGATATAATTGAATTAAAAAAGTGGAGATGAAAAGCTTACAGAAGAAGGGGGAAGCGATCTGCAAACATCAACAGTGTGAAGGAAAGCGTTGAGGTTACGGTCACATCCATCGTTGTCGTGTGCATCTTCAACGCCATAAGCCAGCATGCCACGTAAGCCCGTGTCGTTCAGCGACCGTATGCTCCGGCCGGCGGCGGCGGCGTCCTCGCCGGCGCAGAAGTGTTCGTAGACGGTCTTGCGAATGGTGGCCATCACAATATCCTTAGACAGTCCCTCCCTTTGAACGAGGTTGGAGTTCATGACCCTCATTCCCAAGTCCACCATGGGCCCCACCGCGGTGGCATGGAGCACGGCGGAGGAACGGAGGAGCTTGGCGGTTGGCACGGAGGAGAACAGCTTCTCGGCGTCTTCCAAGTTAACGGTCGACGAGGGAGGATATATGGTGGCGGAGGACGACGGTTTCTCGATGAGTGAAGGAGGAACTACGGCGGCGGCGGCGGCGGCGGCGGTGGTGGGAGAGAGGGAAGGGAGGTGAGGTGAGTTGAGTGGCTTGGTGGATGTGTTGTAACGGATTTTCTTGAGGATTCTCTGAGGGATCACGCGAGTTGCCATCAAAGGTTGAGATAACACGCAGTTTCAAGATGTTTTTTTTTTTTCTGTTTCTTTGTTTTCTTCTCCGAATGCAAATGATGCAAGTTGTGATGTTTTGATTTGAAATGAGGTTGGGGGTTATTATAGGCACCAAGTTAATGGGGATTAGTATTGGTTAAGTATGGAAAAGTACAACACTAACAAGTTAAGTTGGGCAAGTGCATTGATGTTGTGTCATAAGATTAGACTTGTCAACTTGGGGTTATGCTTTCATATTTAGTAATCTTTTTCTTTATTTCCCTTATTTTAGTTAGTTTTCTTTTTTTCTTTTATGGTTTATTTTCTTTTATTAAACAAAACGTGCATTGTCAATTTGACTCAATTCCACGTAGATATGAGTTGGCGATGCAAGTAGGTGGACCAAGTTTTCCTTTACTTTTTTATTCTTTTATTTTTAGTATTCTTATTTTGCTTTCACTTATAATTAGTTGGGTTATTACTCTCACACAATAAGAGATATATGTTATCTTATGTTATAAATATAATCATAGGATGAGTTCTACTATTTATTAAAAAAACATACAAAAATCTATGGATCTATAAAAAATGGGATAAGTTATTTTACTTACCATTTTTTTTTTTTACATATCTTTGTCTATCATCCTACAATACCATTAAATTAGAATCTTAATAGCATTTATCTTTCTCTCTTCTTGAGATTATGATCTAATGGTGTTTTAGAATCGTAGGTAAAAATAGACAAAAAAAAATAGTTGGTAAAATAACTTACCCCATAAAAGATTATATTACTCTATGCAACATATTAATAATATAATTCTAATTAGTTATGATAAAACGTGTGTTGCGAATTCCACGTGGTTACGCGTTGGCGATCTAGGTCGGTGGAATCTTAAATTTAGGGAATGCGTGAATCCAGTCCAATATATCTTACACTTTTTTTTTTTTGGTACATATATATCTTACACTTAATTTGAGATGGCTATGGTGTGTCCAGCACCATATGATTTTCAATTATTTATAAATTGAAAAGAAATAATAATATATAATATAAGAGAAAAACTATTCTCATGTCACATAAGACAAATTCTATCTCCTACACATCCTTCGATAAGTCATCTTTTTCTTTTCTTTTATTTTATTTTTTCAGGTGGTGGAACCCACTAATTTATCTCTAACCATAATATGACTCGATCTGCCTCTCTGAACATACACCTTCCTGTCGTTACAGGATAATCTTTTTATGATTCCCCTCTTTTTATATATTATCTCTTCAAACGCACGTACGAAGACCAGGGTATTCTCATACATATAATAATTTTTAAGATTTAATTCATAAGACTTAAGACATTTATTCAAGAGATGTATAACAATCATGTTACAGGAAAAAGATTTCTGTCATACAGCACTACCGAAAATAAAATAAAATTATTGAATAGAATGACTCTTTCAATTTCTTTATTATTATTTAACTTGTCATTTTTTTGTTGGTGGAAAAAATTTCTTGTTGCGGTAGGATGAAACCAAAGCCCTTTATTCAATGTTATTTCTTTGAAAATTAAATATATGTTTAGTAGATTTTGACAAAATTTACATATTTTGAAATCCTGACATTGAAAATCTTCCAAAGATGTTGGATTCCCATCACATGTTCACGTTGTTATAGTGAGATGGAATCTGCAACTTGGACTCTGTGAAATCCAATTTTTTTTTTTTTTTTTTATAAACGAAATCCAATTCAACAATGGTGGGCGATGGAATCTTCACCTTGGATTTCGTTATTAATTAAGCATACCGATGATGGTTTATGGAATGGAATAAGACGCTTTGCTTACTTTTCGGCTGGGAGTCACTTTCCAAATTAATTTTAAGTTATTGAAACTATCAAATGGTAGCTCAAATCAGTGGCGGAGCCAGATTAGAGGAGAGGGGGGCGAAAATTAATTTTTTATTTTGCATAATATTAATATGTTTATTACCTGTTGACCTCGTAGGAACTCATTTGGTTAATTTTTTACCAAAATATTAACATTTAACAACATTTGAAAGATTGAAAAAAATGTACTATTGCTCGGTCCAACAGACATAAAAAGTAGTTCAAAATAATAATTAAAAAAAAAGAATGTCTTAACTTAAACAATGATTTTAACTACATATTTTTTGAAAAATAAAATAAAAAACTACAACCAAGTTGTCCCAAAAAGTGAATCTTTTAAGTTAGAGCAAATTTATTTTCTCTATACGAAACCACTACATAAAGAGAAATACAATTATGCAAATGAAAATAGAGCAAAAAGGTGGTAAGCTAATTAAGATCACTTCATTTGACTCTTACTCTACGTGTTTAATGATTTAATGTTTCAAATTGAAAGAATAAATTGTGTTGGACAAATAAATAAATAAAAAATCAAAACACGTATGAACCAATAAATTAAAAAAGATTCGTATAGATGAGTTTATTTATCTAAACATTAATACACCGAAGGTCGGTATAAAAAAATGTTAATCCATGGAAGATAATGAGTCGAAACAAAACATTCAAAACATGGGGATGATATGAACGGATTTTGAAACAAAACAATCAAATAATAGTAGCATTGTTAATTTCATAAAAAAAATAGAGATAATGAGAGACCTGAGGTGAGAAGATTTATTAAAATTGAGAGATAATTTTTTCATTGGGATACATATGAGGCCATGAGATTTTGTTAAAATTGATAGAGGAATAGCAATAGAAATAAAAAAGATTTGTTAAAATTGATAAAGGAATAACCATAGAAATAAAAAATGATTGAATATAGTGTGATATCTAATAATGTCATGATGAGTAATTTTATACTATACAATTTTTAAAACAAATAATTTAATAATATTAACAAAATTTTATTTTATATATATATTAAAAAAAAATTCATAAAATTTGGGGGGGCGGTGGCCCCCCCTAGCCCCTCCCTCCCTCCGCCATTGGCTCAAATAGTGTCAGTAAATTGAGCATGTGAGAATGAGAGTATGTGTTTTGATTATTCTCAGTATCATAGTTGAGAGCAGTTTAAAATCTTAATCCTAGATCCACTTCGAATTTGACTAGTCGAAAACCGATTGGAATACTAAAAAAAAATTGAAAGTTACACAATTATATTTTTATTTATTTATATCTCATAAAGTTATTTGATTCAATGTAAATTTTGAGAAGTCGAATAAATTAAAGGGATAAGATATATTTATTTTCACGTAAATTCAATTATTTATATATCAAATCTAAATTCAATTCAATTTTTTAAATTAAAATATTTACAAAATATTTATTTACAAAATATCTATATTAAGAAACTATGAATTTAGAGAGAGAGAAAAATGATTGTACGTCGACATGTCGCATTCACTTCACTTGCACGTAGTGTATTTTATATAATTATGTATTACAAAACATTTTATGTATTTCAAGAATTTTTTAAATTTGAGTAAATTTTAAAAATATAAATTCAAAAAGAATACTTAAAAGAAAAAATATTTAGTTTATCAAAAAAAAATCAAATTATAAGAGATAGATGTTTAATTAATTTAGGTAAAATAAGAAAATAATTAAAAGAAAATATTTAGAGTTATAACAAAGAAATACATAATTAATTCAAAAGAATTAAAATTAAAATTTTGAAAAAGAAAAATAAAAAATAATATGTATCAATGCTTCAGAGAGAGGACTAAAAGAAAAGATCATTATAGACATATAGTATTGAGCTCTCCGGTGATCAGAAGAACCGAGTATATCTTAATATATATAGGGTAGCTCTTATGACGATGATATGAACCAAGGCCCTTAAGAAGCTTCCCTGATTCTATGAAACGATAATCAAGAGGGGTGTGGTGTTTAACGGTCAAGGTGGTTCTTCAATTGAACAGAGTACTAGCTCATGATTATATTAGAATATTATCCTCCTATGTAGGGGTGTTAACGGGCCGAACCGAGCCGAACTTTGATCTTAACGAGTCAAACTTGTATTTAAACGTGTCAGACTGGCTTTAGCCTGTTACCTGTTACGAATATAATATTAGGTTGTGGCCTGGTTCGTTTACAAAAAATAAAAGTCTGTCTTAAGCCTGTGGCCTGTTTATTTATTAAAAATAAAAACCTTACCTTTCAATTTGTAGCAATATTTAACCCATTAATCATGCACTCATATGTATTTTTTTGTAAGAAAATAATAGTTTTTTCTTTTATAATAAAAAAAAATTAATATTAAAAAGTAAGATAATAACAACACATTTACTTTACTTTACGTTGCTTTTCCTTAAAAAAAAAAATTGAACAAAGGGGAAAGCAACAGAACTAGAAACAAAACAGAGTCTGGGGCAAGTAGTGCCCATCAAATCTCTATCAAACAGCTCTCGACAATCCATAGGGACGTCAAGAAAAAGCTGTAGATCTCAGGTGTCTAATAGTCTCCCTTTGGTTGCCAAAGCATCAACAACGGAATTACCTTCATCTTTTTCTTTGTCATTTTTAATCTTTCTTTTTCTACATCTTATATCTTCATCTTCATATCTCTTATTTTTTTACCATTCGTTGTTAGTAATTATGAAATAATGATAGTAATTATGAAAAGTGGCACTCGCTGTCTCAAATTGAATGTCGGCTGCCAATTCATTTCCCAAACCACAAACTTTCAGTTTTCAAACATTTCTGCATCGACCGGCCTCGTTTCCCAGTTTGCTGAGTTTGCTTCTTTTTTTTTTTGGTAAAAACTGAGTTTGCTTCTTTAATTCTAGAAGCCGGTGGAATGTTCATATGGTCGCTTTTCACCGTGAGCGTGCCTCCGTCGCTGTCCACGCCACTGCTGCAGCTGCGAGTTGATATCATTTACCTGTTGGTGGGACGATGACTTAGATCGGGGAGAAAAGATAGAGCAGAGACAGAAAACTGAGAAAAGGATTTTGAAATGATTAATATAAAAATATAAAAAATAAATAAATTTATTGTATACGGGCCGGCCTCCAAGGTTTCAAGGCCGGGCTTGGCTATGGAAGCCTGAGGCCTTTTAAATAAAAAGGCTTTTGCGTGCGTATAAGCCTGGGTCCAATAATTAAAAGACGGGCCGAGCCGGGCCGAAACGGGCAGGGCCTAAGGCCCCTGGCCTCATTATCACCCCTACTCCTATGTAATTGAGATGGTGTATTTATATATGAGGTTTGGTATTTAATGCGGTGGGACTTGCATTTAATGCAGTGAGGGAGAGTGAGGCTGGATAGGATGGTTTGATTTGCCATCACTTGTATTTTCCTTACTTGAAGGCATTATGGCCATTGTCTATCATACCATGGTCGCATATTCCTTCGATTTCGGAGAAAAACCACCTATTTTCTCATAGGTAGAGGTCACTTGTGGGGCTTCATATGTGGGTTGGCTTATTGGGCTTGTGCTTAGGGCCAACCATTTGGGTTGGCCGGTACAGAAGCCCCCTAGCTTAATAGCATGCAGAGTCAGGGTGTTAAGACGTATTAGGCCAGTGTTCGAGCGGATGCACTAATTGGGTTGTGGAAGGGGGTAAGCATGCCTTGATCATTGTCCATCCGGTCGCCAATTATAGGGTGTCGCTTGGGAGCCATCTCCTGCCGTGGGCTTCTTATATGGTCGCCAAGACTGTTTTTTTACCTTAATTATGACTGGTTAAATGTCTTGTCGTTTCTCTATTTTGCAGGGTCTTGCAAATGTGCCATTTTGTGTAACCATTTTGTATGCTTCTCTACTTTGATCCTTTACGGCTAGTCGTGGCCACGTGTAATGTTTTAAGTGGAGGAAATTTCTTTTTTAACAACTTTTCTTTTACCTGATGTGGAGGTCACGCTCCAGGTAATGTTGCAATTAATGGGATGCGATGAGGCGCATTTAATGCGGTGTAGGAGTGTGCTTCCTTAGGAAAAGATAGGATTACCCTTGATTTGCGCTATTGGTTTCAAAAAAAAAACCCTAGCTCTAACGTTCCTTGTCTGCCCGATGATCATTTTTAGGAAAATTGTCTTCCCTCCTTTTTCTTTTTGTTTTCTCTGAATTTTTGCTTATCTCTGAACTCGTCTCTCCCACTTCATCTTGTTCATGTTTCCCCATACTGAAGCTTTTGGTCTCACCTCTTTACATTGGCGTTGTATAAAAGTTGTGGACTTGCTTTAGTCTAGGTTTTTTTGGTTCTTTCTCTTCCAAACTTACTATTTTAGCAGGTATGCAACTCTTCCTTTCTTATGTTTTTCTTTCTTGTTTTGGTTATTCTTGTGAGGGGAAAGGGTTGAGTCTGGTTATTTCCTGTCAATGTCTTTGTTGGAATGGTGAAGATTGAGGAGTTTGATTTGAACGAGGTAAGTGTTGGATCTCAAATTTGTGAACTATTTGTTCGCTATATGGAGATCACATGTAGAATAATGGAGTTAATCCATGGCCTCCACCACCTACTGTGGCAGAGAGAGTGGAGAATAGTTGTCATAGCGACGAACCAAATGGTGGTTCTGTTGGTGTTTTTGGGTTATGGAAGTTGAAAGGCTTTATTGGAGAATCCCTGAGTTGTTAGGCTTCCAGGAAGAAGAGGTTCATAACATGTTTCCTCCTCGTTGTGGTCGTAGAGGAAGTCGATCGAATTGGGCATTCTGATGGTTATCCTCCATGACGTGGAGGGGGATTCTTTATGCTCACCCCTCAGGGGAGTTATGCCTTGTGGTACTGAGTTTGCTGTTTAGGAAGGAAAAAGAAAAGCAGAGGAGGCGACCACCAATCTGTTGAAAATGCCAAGGGCGATCAAACAGGTAGTGGTGATTGATGAAGACACCCAAGATGCCCAAGTGGTTGATGCACCCGTGGCGGCCAAAAATTCTACCCTTCCACGACTTTCTTTACCTGTTTCTCTAGTCAAAGTTTGACGTTAACTGAGGATGAACCTTGTAACGCCCGGCTGCTTCAAGAATCAATGACTATCCCCACATACTAACACGAGACTTTTCAGTGTGTTTTTTCCTCCTCGCACACTTCCTGGGAAAACTTCCTAGGAGGTCACCCATCCCAGAATTGCTCCAAGTCAAGCACACTTAACTATGGAGTTCTTCCGTTCCGGGATACCGAAAAGAAGATGCATCTTGTTAGTATAGGTAGTACCAATTAATTATTATAAGCTATCCCAAACTATGCAGTCTCATACTTGCACAGTTTTTGGAATCCCTCCCTTTCGGGTGTCGATTCGATTCATTCATGCATGTAACCCCCCGCTGGAAGCCTGTCAGGAGCCGCTCTTTGGTGTTGAAAATAAAAATTATGCTTGTTATTCACAACGGGCATTGGTGTTGGTGAGCTGTCAACAATATGAAGACCGAGGGGAAAAATTGTTGATCTTATCATTGAATTGGAGAGGCTTAAAAAGGCCAATGAAGATAATACTCGTGAGATCGACATGTTGGGGAGTAAAGTTGTTTCCCAAGAATCGACTTACAAGAGCTTGAAAGATAGTTATAATGAGCTGAAGAAGGAGCATGACGACCTGACAAAGGAGAAGGAAGATTTGGTACACGCCAAAGAAGATGCAGAGAAATCCAGAGAAGATTTATCTATCGCCAAACAGGAACTAGCTGAACGATTGACTAAAGTGCAAAATATTTTGACGGCCATTGAAGTGAAAATGAAAGAGATGGAACCTCTGAACATGGAGTTGGTATCCCTTCAAATGAGAGTAGTGGAGTTGGAGAATGAAAACTTTGATTTGTCCGAGAGTATAGTGGAGGTGTATGAAAGGTTTTTCTAAAATGTGCTCGACTAGATTATGCTGACCAATCGACCAGTTAAATTGGATACTGCCTGGATCAACAAGGACTTCAGGATGAATAGTGACTATTTATTTAGTCAAGGAGGGTGATGATAAGAAGCCCGACATGATAATAAAGAATTTTGGGTAAGCAATTGATGGTGATCAGACCATTGAAATGAGGCGAGGTGTTCCTGCCAACGGCAAGGGTAATATAGGCAAGCAGAATACTTAAAGAGCCGGGATGTCAGTTTATTTTGATTCAGTTTATTTTATACTTTTCTTTCTTTTGTTCAGGTCTGTATGTCGACTTTTTGGTTGTATTTGAGCAATGTGCTTCTTATTGGTAGCATTTATTGTATTTCTTTTAGCTCTCTTGATAATTCACATTGCCTTTTTGTCTTTGATTTTTCCTGTAAAGATGTTCTTGTGCTGTTTGTATTCTTTCTTTAGGAATTTCTTCATTGGCGACTGAATGAGCACCTTTGGCTCTTCAGGAATTGTTTCATTGGCAACCGAATGGGCACCTTTGGTCGTTCGGGAATATATTCGTTCGCGACCAAATCGACACCTTTGGTCCTTTGGGAATTTCTTTTTTGGCAACCTAATAGGTACCTTTGGCCCTTCCGGAATTTTTTCAAACGCTATATACTTGGAGAGGTTAGTGATATGTTTGCATTTGATTAGCATACCATCAAATAAATTGTAAAACTTGAAAGAATGAAAAGATTCAGGGCGTTCTTATATAGATAAGTGGATTGATTATACCAAAATTACGTTTCATTTATTTGGTCACCCTAAGGTTGGCTAACTATAATATTTCTTCAGATTGTTAGCGTTTCATGCTTATGGTATGGCCTTTCCATCAAGCATTTCTAGAATGTATGCTCCTCCTCCCAATTTGTTTGCAGTTAGGTAAAGGCCTTTTCAATTTAGGGAGAGTTTTCCTTTACCAGTGTTTGCTTATATTTTCCTTTCTAATTACTAGATCTCTAACTTGAAAACTTCTTGGTATCACCTTCTTGTTGTACCGGGCCACTGATCTCTCTTTGGATGCGAAATCAATGACCGTGCCATTTTTCCTGCATTCTCTTACTAAGTCCAGTTCTCCCCTTAAAGCTTGTTATAACACCTCGTATTTCTAAATATATAATTATATGTGATAATATTGATAAAAAGGGTAGGATTAGTGAAAATCATGAGTTTGGGGTCAAATTGCATAAGAAGGGTAAAATGGTAATTCACCAAACACGTATCCCTAGGCATGAGAAATTGAGTAGAAGGTCTCCAACGATAAAAATAATGCCGAAAATGGATTCAGGACGAAAAATCTAGTGGATAGGAAAGTTTCAGAAAACTTGATGAATAGTGATTTTACCGGTGTAAAAATACTGCGGTATAATTGTACCGATAAGCGCAAAAACATTATCAGTATTTTTAGGAAATAAAAATATGACATGAACGAGAAAAATACGTAGGTTATGAATTTGTGGTTTAAATTAGGTGATTTATTAAAGTTAAATCGCATGTGGGACCCACCTATAGTCTTAAGTGACTTAAGTGTCTTAAAACTCAAAATTTCCATCACATTCTCTCTCCTCTCTTTCTCTCCACCATCGACCTCCATTGGAAGAAAATGGAAGTTTTTCTTGAAATTTTAACCAACCAAAACACCATCCAATCTTTCTCAAATTCAAAAATGTTGAACATGAAAGTTACTCCAAATTAGCTTGTGAACAACTTTCCTTCCTTGTGTGAGCCATGAAAGTGAGTGTGTGAGGAGATCCTTCTTGAGGAAGGGGTGGCGGTTTTGAGGAAAATGGGAGCCATTGGTGGTGCTTTGGCTTGATTGCACATTTGATTAACAACCATTGGTGCCTTGGGAAGCTATTGGTTGTAAGTATTCCAACTTTCATGGAGTTTTTATGGAAATCACAAATTGGGTGTTGTGTTTGATGAGTGGAGATGGTTAGAAACCTTTAATGATGTTGCTCATTTGTAATTTTTTTTCTTGTAATGATGTATAATAATGATTGAACTAATAAAAGTTATGGTGATATATAATTTTGTAACTTAGTGAAATTGGTGGGAAAATGATGGAAGTGGTTTGTTGTGATCATGAATGTGATGGTTGAGAATTATTGATTGATTGTTGGTATGAATAAATTGTAGGGGGATAAGATGTGTTGAAGTGAATTGAAAACCTTGGTAGGTGAATCATTGAAGATCTCGAACCATGTAGTGTGGGAAAGGAAAATTGAGGTGAAAATGTGTACAATTGATGGTTGGTATTTTGATGCATAGGATGTGGGTTTGGTAAGTGAGTTTGATGACTAAATGAGATAGTGCCATTAGGCCTGGGTGATTCTAATTGGGTTTGATGTGTGTGAACTGAATTGTTGCATTGAAATTGTATTAATGGTCATTTGGGTGATCATATAGGTTGCCTCTCACGGACGCTATAGAAATGGACTAAACTTGGAGCATACGTTGGAGGGCGTTGCTTTAGACTTGAGGTAAACCTTTGGAACTTGGGTTTTAATCCCTTGTGGGCTCCACCACACCTAGTGGAAGGTTGTGGTTGGATTTTGTGCCTTTGGACATTGTGTGAATATGTATGTTCATGCATTATTGCTTGATTGTGTGACATGCTTGGAGCATGTTGTGTGTGAATTGTTTGATCTCTGGCCAGTAGATATGTGTTGGTTTGAACTTCCGCTGGAGATATCCTTTGGGGATTCCGGTCGGGTTTTGCCATGAGCCCGACTCTGGGAGCGGTACCAGGATGACCCAAACGGGGGACTTCCGCTGGATAGGGCTCATGAGGAGTTCCAGTTGGGTTTTGCCATGGGTTCGTCTCATCCATGGGAGAGGCACCAGGAAGATTTCTGGGAGTTATATGATGGGGTCGTTGAACGGAATCCTTATGTGGATGTTCTTGGATTTGCGCCCAGTTATTTGTGATTGTGTATGTTATGCATTTTACATGATCTTATTTGTTGCACTTTGAGTGAGCCGCGGGGTGGAGTGATCCTCTACATGGAGGAGTTGTGTAACAGCCCATTACGTACCGGTAATGTTATCATTGCATATGGTATTAAGCGCAGTTACAATCACAGTAATTAAGTTAATTAAATTATCGATAAACTTTTTTTTATTAAATCCTTAGCTTTGAACATTAACCATTTCTGTAATTAATTAAAAACAACTCCGTAATCGTAATTGCAAAACTCGCGGAAGCATAAAATTTATTTATTATAACTCCTCTAAGTTGTACCATCACTTTAGGTTGTAAAATGACACGTTTTCAAAATTTTGCACAGTGGGAATCGATTCCCAACCTCAAGGAATCGATTCCCAACAGCTACAGTAACACACAGAAGCTTAATTTTTGCTCCCCTGTTTTAAGGAATCGATTCCCAACCTCAAGGAATCGATTCCCAACCTTCACAATGGCTGAAATCCACGTGCTCTGTTTCAGAGAATCGATTTCCAATAGCAGGGAATCGATTCCCTACTGTGAAAAACCAGTTTTGACAGCTTTTTCACTTAGAAAGAGATCCATGATTTCATTCCTATCACTTTAATACTTACTATAACTCATGTACCATTACTAATGTGGGCTCTAGGCCCTTCCATCATGCATATTCATTATGTAATGCATCAATTACAATACTTCCCAATTCCAAGGCCATTTAAACATTAAAATGGTCACTTTACAACATAAGACTCCAAATACCTCAAAACAAAAAATATGTGGCCATGGACAAGTCCCATGCTCACCAAAGTACAATTATAAACAAGAGGAATATATATATACATCAATTTCCAAAGACTTAAATATGGTCATGACATACAAAAACATGGCAATATGTTCATAGCCTAAGTCCAAATACTAAACACTATGATATGTGCATCAAATGAAATCCTTCAATATGTCATGCCCTCCATATGCACCTCGTGCTCAACTCCTCCATGCTCAACCTAACCTGAAATGATGTCCCCAAACGCGGGGTGAGATATACAAATATATCTCAGTAAACCAAGGGTACTAGAAGATCACTCCACCCCATGGCTCACTCAATGTGCAACAAATAACATTATGTGAAAATGCATGACATACAATATCACAAACAACTGAGGACAAATCCAAGAACATCCACATCAGGATTTCGTTCAAGGACCCCATCATATAACTCCCGTAATCTTCCTGGTGCCTCTCCCATGGATGAGACGACCCTATGGCAAAACCCAACTGAAACTCCTCATAAGCCCTATCCAGCGGAAGTCCCACGTTTGGATCATCCTAGTACCGCTCCCAGAGTTGGCCCCACGGCAACAACCCGACCGGAATCCCCAAAGGATATCTCCAGCGAAAGTCCAAACTAACACACATCTACTGGCCAGAGACCTCAAATATTTCACACACAAACAAGCAATAAGGCATGAAAATACAAAATCACACAATGACAAAAGCACACAATCCAACCACAGCCTTCCACTAGGTGTGGTAGAGCACACAAGGGACTAAACCCAAGTTCCAAAAGCTTACCTCAACTCCATAAATATTGCTTTTCCACGTAAGCTCCAAGCTTAATCCGCTTCTATTGCGTCCGTGCGAGGTAACCTATATTCGTCAATTAACCAATGTCATCAACACATACATACATCCAATTCAATTCACAACAATAATACATAAACACAACCACTTAGGCCTAATGGCCAACTTACATTTAATTCAACTACCAAAAACATTCTAACCATCAAACTAATTCATCATCTCACCTTTTATACACCAAAGCATCAACAATTGATTAAACCACATTTTCACACCATTTTTCCTCCAAATGCCCTATAGGTCGAATTCTTCAAGGAATTATATTCCAAGGTTTTCAATTCAATCTAACACTTCCACATGTCTTACAATCTCCTTCTTAACCTATACCAATGATCCACAACTCAATTATTCAATTATATCACACACCAATTTCATAAAGTCTTGAACATTCAACACAAAATTTGCCTAAGTTAAAATTCTCACATCACCATAAATTTTATTGCATCAATCATCATCATTTATCATTCTAAGCATTTAATTCCAAAGGAGAAACATCATTTAAAGCCCCAAACTACCATAACTCATAATCACAACTTCAAAACCCTCACCCAATTTATGATCTCATGGAAAACTCAATGAGAGTGAGAAATCTTACCACCAATAGCTTCCCAAGATTCAAGGGGGTGATCTCCAAGCAATGAATCAAAACAAAAAGTCCCAAAAATTCACCAAAAACCTTCCAAATCCGCACTATTTTATGGCCCTTTCTTCCTCCACAAAGCACCCCACAAGAAGAACTATACATGGAAGTCGCTCACAAGAGGGTGAGGAACAACTTTGTAGTTGAGAGTTTCTGCAAAAAGTGACTAGAAATGAAGTTAGAAATTCAAAAGCTCACTTGCCCTATCCATGGAAGAAGCTCGACGGGAGAAGAGAGGAAGAAGGAGAGAAAAAATTCAGATTTCAAATGAAATGGGTTCACTTAAGTCACTTAAACCCATAGGTGGATCCCACATGCGAATTAACTTTAATGAATCACCTAATTTAAACCACAAATTCATAACTTACGTATTTTTCTCGTTCGCGTCATATTTTTGTTTCCTAAAAATACTGATCAGAATTTCACACTTATCGGTACAATTATACCGCAGTATTTTACATCAAAAAATCACTATTCATCAATATTTCCGAAACTTGCCTATCCACTCGATTTTTTCGTCCTGAATCCATTTACGGCATTATTTTTATCATTTGAGACCTTCTACTCAATTTTTCTTACCTAGGACACGTGTTTGGTAATTTACCATTTTGCCATTTTCACATATTTTAGCCCTAATTTCAAGATTTTCACTAATCCTTCCCTTTTAAACAACATTATCATATAATAATACATTTATAAATTTACGATGTATTATAAGTTGGATCATGATGAGCATAGCATTTTGGAGGATCACATAAGATGCACATACTAGCATTTATTTTGTATCTTGGACTTAGAGTATGAACAAGAGATTATAGTTGTCATGCTTTGGTTGTTCATATGTGATTCTAAGTCATTTGATCATGGGTTGTATTTTAGTATATGAAATTGTATATGTCTCATGTTATTACATTTGTATTTTGGTGAGTGTGGGACTTGTCCATGACCACACATGTTGTGCTTTGAGGCATTTGGGGTTTTATCTTGAAAATAGACCATTTGATGTTAAAATGGCTATGATATTGGAAATCATGATAATTGCCACTTGGATTATGCAAAATTTAGTTGTTGTAACGTATATGCATGGAGATGTATAATTGATGGGAGGATCAATGACATATTGAAGGCGTTGAGCTGTGAAATAGTTAAGTGAATATTGAGAGGATAATTGATTAGGTACTTGATTGGAAAAATTGGTAATTGTTGAAAATATAAACAGGGTGCTGCCCAATCGTACCCGATATGATGGAATTGGACCCCTTGTCCTTCTTGGAATTTATAGATCTTTCTTTTAGCTTTCCAATGAGATCAAGATTGTGTAAATTGGAGTAGTATAATTCAAGTTATGGGTAAAATATAAAAGTAGGTCAAATTGCCCTATTTTGATGCTTGCTCCAGAACTGCGGCGCTATTGGCATCAAGTTGACACTATTAGCGCCAACCATAAGGGCGAGGCCGTAGAATTGACGCTATGGGCACCAATCTGGAGCTACGGGCGCCATCCTCTCTGCCTCCTGGGGCGTTTTGACGCTGTCAGCGTGAGACTGACGATATGAGCGTGGGGGTCTTGGGGATTTCAGCATCCATTTTCTTAGAAAATTCATAACTTGGGCTACGGTGCTCCAAATTAAGCGTGGTTTGAACCCAAGCGTAGCTAACAAAGAGGTCTATAAAATATTAAAGAATGAGAAGCAATTGAGAGGTATAAGATTGTTAGATTAAATGAAAAGGCGAAGGCATTTAGTGTTAAACATGGATAAAATGAGTTTTTAGCTTTGTTGGTTTATGGGAACCACTTAGCGACCTTCAAACGTGAAATAAGTGATATTGAGCTAATGTATTCATATTTCCACTATTAGTTTTGAGTTGAAATTACAGTTAGTACATTGTCTGATACGAGTATTTCAAAAAGGGCCACTTTATTCCTTCTGTCAATTGTAATAAGTACTTCTTGGTCTTTTTTTCATCATTTTAGTGACCAATTTGGTCCTTTTTTATTGCCAGTGACTAAAAAGGATTTCGTGGATATTGCCAGGGACCAAAAAGGGTGTTTACTCTTATTAAAAAGAATTTTTTTTTCGTAATTTCAAATAACTGCTGTGATTTTGACTACCCTTAATTTCATAATTACCGATAACACACCGGTCCAGAAACAGGGTGTACACTTGTTCATTTAATGCTTCTTCAGTGTGCTCATTCCTCTTGAAGGGCTCTTCGATTTCAATCGGAATCATGGCATCTGTTCTATATGTCAATCTGAACAGAGTGTTTCTCTTACTGGTTTGAATGGTCATTTGGTGGCCCCAGAGAACATTGTCAAGGTGTGCCGCCCATGCTCCTTTGCATTTTTTCACTCTCCTCTTGATCCTTCTAATCAACAGTTTATTAGATGACTCTGCATGCCAGTTGGATTGTGGATGTTTGACAGCGGCAAAGCGTTGTTTAATTTGCGAATTTTTCATTAACTCTCTGAACTTGGCTTTAGTGAATTAGGTGTCATTATCGATGATTACTATGCCGAGGATGCCAAAGTGGTAGACCACATTTTTCATGAAGAACTTTCTTACACGCTGAGATGTTATGGTGGCGACCGGCTCTGCTTCGACCCACTTCGTGAAGTAATCGACTGCGAAAATTAACCATTGGACCTAGCCTGCTACCTTGGAAAAATGGCCCAACAATTCCATTCCCTACTTCTTCACATGTTCATAGGCATCTTTTCAACCGTCGACCAGTAGAAACCAGCCCTAAGTGCTTTTTTGGTGAGCGAACGGCTACATAGATGATGATCGTTTATTCCTTCGTGAATTTCTTCTAGCACGTAGTGAACATCATTTGCCATTAAACATTTCAAGAGTGGATAGGAGAAACCTCTCCTATACAACCGACTGACAATGAGAACAAAAATTGCGCTCTTTCTTATCGATTTTTTTGCTTCTTTTTTATCTAGAGGTAAGTTTTCTTCAACAAGATATTTTATGATTGTCATCATCCATGATTCTTCCTCTACCGCAACCGCACTGCTAGAAATGGCCATAATTATGCATGGGTCGGGAAAATTATGTTGTATAACAAATCTATTGTTACCAGGACTTTTGGTGCTCGCTAACTTGGCCAGAATGTCTACTCTCATGTTCTCCGTCTGCCTGATATGCTCCACGTCTAAGTTCTTGAACTTTCTTAAAAGCTCTTTAACCTTCTCCAAGTACTTCGCCATCAATGGTCCTTTGGCTTAATACTCACTGCTTATCTAGGAAGTCACCAACTGGGAGTTGCTGAAGACTTTGAGGTTTCTGAAGCGTTTTGGCGTGAATGAGACCAACAATTATAGCCTCGTATTCCGTTTGATTGTTGGTGATGATGAAGTTGAACATTAAAGAGTTTTCAACTGTTACTCCTTGTAATACTTTGCTCATGAAGTACACTGGTCTCTGCCCTCGGTAATGGATTCTCTACTCAAGGATACACTTATGGCCTCGTTATCGATTGCTAAGTGCAGATATAAAGTTTCTTTTCATCCGGCTGGGTGAGTATTGGTGGGGGAGACAGTACCGTCTTAAATTGCTGAAAGTTGCTTTACATTCTTCATTCCATAGAAAATTGGTTCTTTTTTCGGCAGACCAAAATTGGTTCTTCATATTCTTAATGTTACCCGACCGGTTAACTGTTGGACTTCTTTAACTGTTTGTGGGATTTTGATCTCAACAACCACTTTGCATTTGTTTGGGTCTACTTTTATTCCTCTTTCTGTCAACATGAATCCGAGGAACTTTCTACCCGGAGCGCCAAAGGCAAAAGTTTCCTCCATATGCTTCAGGTGGTCTTCTTCAGAGCATGACTTCACAGTCATATCATCAATGTATACTTGGAGTATCCGATAAATTTGATCTTTGAATACTTTGTTCATCATCCTCTGGTAGGTTACCTGTTAACACATATTTATATATATTTATATTATTTTATTTTATGTTATTTAAGTGTCTTTGGGTTGTTAATTAGTGTTTTTGCAGGTAAATTAAGCCCAATTGAGTTAAGTAAAGATCCATGTAAAAAATGAAGGTAAGAAGTAAAAATGATAATATTTGTCTTGTTACTTACCTATTTTATTTATTTTTATCTTCAGCTTACAAGAAAAAGAAGAAAGCAAATCTGGACCGATGGATTAAAAGAAATGGATGGCTGTGATGGAAGGAGGCTTTGCTGATGTTTTTGAAAATAAGAAAAAGGATATATCAGAGAGAGAGAGATAATAGATTTTTAGTCATTAGATATTAGATATTAGAGAAAAAGCTTTAGAAAAATAGAAAAAAGTTTCTCTGAGTTCTCTCTTTCGTTTTTACTTTCTGTTCTTGAAAAACACTTCTCGCTTTTCTTTTCTGTGTGTGGGTTCGTGTTCGCTGTGTTGTTCATCTACCATCCTTGATCTTGGAGGGCCTTGACAACGCGTCTTCAAGGGAGAGGAATCACGGATCTGCATGCGTAGCGGTCAGTCTCGACATTCCTGGAAGTTGTTCACTGTAGATCGTGTTTAGGGTTTTTAATGTTGAAGAACCGGTTTATTTTCTGAATACTTGGTAATGTTTGTTCTTTACTTTTCGGATATTGTAGTATTTCTGATAATGGGTTTCTAGATCTTTTCTTTTCTGGGTATGTGAGATTGATTGGATGAATATTTCTTAAAGTTCTGTGTTATTGCTGCGTTTACTCATTCGATTGATTCTTTAATTTTTCAACTCAAGAGATTCATGGGAATGAACCTTGAGATTTTCAACAGAGATAATTTGGGAAATGCGTTTCTGTTTAGAATCGATTGAACCCCTTTAGATTAGGGATAATCAAGGGTGATTTCTGATAATTTTCTAAAAAGATTTGGGAACCTTTGGAAAAAGATTTTTCTTGAATGTTAATGTTGATTCTGGGAAGTTTCAATTAAACTAGTTGTAGTATTTCTGAAATTGAGATAAACTCGCTGTAGCTTTGAACGAAATCTGCAGGAATGCAAATATTTTGTGTCATCCATGATTTTAACATACCCAGAAGCCTTTTTACATTGTTAAACACTTCTTTACTGCTAGATCATATTTTGATAGTTTAATAAGAATACAATAAAATTTTCTTTTTACCATAAACCAAATAAATTCCAATTAAAGAATTTTTAATTCAGATTAATAGAAAGAAAAATAATTCAACCTGTTCCCTGAGAACAATAACTCTTTTCTTTTGAAAATATACATCTCAACAAATGGCGCCGTTGCCGGGGAACGGTGTTTGATTTTATTTTCTTTTTGTGATTCTGTTTTAACATTCTTGATAAATATTTTCTTTATTCTTTATTCTTTCTTACGTATTTTCCTTGTTATCTACTGACTCCAATTTCAAGTTCTTGATAGATTCTTGCAGAATTCAACTTTGATTTCAGTATCCAGCACTGCCACCAGTTGCTGCTGACTTCTTGAAGATGGCAGAATCGAACCATGGATCATCTGTTAATGGAGAAAGCAACAATGGGGAAGGCAACCATGCTCTAGTTGTGGTGGATGAAGAGCTTCCCATAGCTGAATATGCTATTCCATCACTTGATGGAGTAGTTCCTGGTATAGTCCAACCAGGAGTTGAGGGGAATTTTGATCTCAAACCTGGGATGATTCAGTTGCTGCAATCCATGAGTCAATACCATGGATTACCTAAGGAAGACCCCCACAAGCATATCACGAAATTCATGAAAATTCCTGATACATTCTCTGTTCATGGAGTGTCCACAGATGCCATGAGGATGAGACTGTTTCCCTTCTCTCTAGCTGGGGCAGCAGAAGAATGGGTAGAAGACTTACCTGCACAGTCCATCACTACATGGAAGGAGCTTGGAGAAGCCTTCCTTATGCGGTTCTTCCCACCCACAAAGGTGTGTGATCTGAGGGATGACATCACAGGGTTTAGACAATATGTTGATGAGTCAATCCATGAGAGCTGGACTAGATTCAAGGGGCTGATGAAAAAGTGTCCCACCCATGGTCTTCCTAAGTGGGCCACCATTCAGATATTCTATAGAGGATTGAGTCACCAAGGCAAAACTCATCTGGATGCTACAGCCAATGGAATGTTTCTGTTGAAAAGGTATCCAGATGCCTTTGAAACACTTGAGAGGATAAGCCAAAACAGTTGCCAATGGCCTGAACAAAGAGATGAAGCTCCAAAGAAGGCAGCTGGACTTTATGAAGTAAGTGAAATTACTTCCATGGCAGCTGAGATGGCAGCATTGCATAATACTGTCAGGGTTTTAGTCAAGCAAATGGCTGAAACCAAACAACCACCACCTGCTCAAGTAGCTGCAACAACACCAATCTGTTCACTCTGCTATGATGCTCATTTCTTTGAAGAGTGTCCAAGTAACCCCTCCTCAGCCTTCTATGTTGGGGACTACAACAGAAACTACAACAATAGAGGGAATTTTAACCAAAGAATGCAGCAGCATCAAGGTGGAAATTTTGGCCAGAATCAAGGCCAAAATTTTGCCCAAAATGTTGGAAACAGAAATCAGAACCAGCCTTTCCAAGGAGGGCAAAGACCATACCAGCCAAAAGTTCCATTCCCACCAGGATTTAACTCACAAATGCCCCATGATCAGCAAGGGCAATCTAGTGCAGAAACTCAGCCTCTTCCAAATGACCAATGGTCCAATCGGATGTTGAAAAATCATGAGGCCATGCTTCAAAGTCATGGAGCAATCTTGAAGAGCTTAGAGACACAAATGGGGCAGATTGCATCATCTCTTAGCAACAGACCAGTGGGAACCCTTCCTAGTGATACTGAAG